>JAMXBB010000005.1:17039576-17275579 GCA_024138015.1 Lumnitzera littorea | reverse complement strand
CCCCCCCCCCCCCCGCGCTAGCAATGATGACAAGACCCTTATAACTGATGGAAGGTATAAGTGCATCAACGAGTAGCATCGAGAGAATGGTTGGTAATAAGATGGAAAAAATTGGGAATTTCCCTTATGATATGTATTAAGAGGGGGGTGGGGGTTATGGGTTAGTGGGGTAGACTCAAAGCATCCAATTACTCTATTTACTAAAGTAAAGACCAAGAACACTCTAAATAGAAGCGTACAAATGGGTTTTAACCCGCAAGCATGCCTATTTAACCTACTTTTTAAATAGGTTTGGGTCAAGTTTTTTTTACTTATTTAAAAAATGGGCCAAATGAACTTAATATATTTAACCAATGGGTTAGTTTAAATTAGCCTATTTAACCCATTTAGACCTTTGGCCCATGAGCTAGCCCATTTAACTTACTTTTTAAACATATTAAGGCTGAGGTTTTTTGGTCTGTTTGAAAAGTAAGCTAATTAAACCTGGCTTGTTTCACTTGCAGGCCAACATAGGTTAAGCTGGGTTGGCCCATTTAACCTACTTGCACACCTCTAAATCTAAATAGTTTGTGAAGCAAGCTACGGGATGTAAAATTCGATATCATTTGTAAATATTTTAATCCCTTGCAAATACACTGCACCAAGAGCAGACAAAGGTGGCAATACCGAGTTAAGTTCGATCCTACAGAAGGAACGAAAATCGAATGGGTTTAATGAGAGTTTTAGCGAATCTATAAGCCTTACTTAGTCGAATATGATGTACCAACTAAATCCTGCAAGGCCTAATCACCATTTTGATATGACACATAAAGAGATAACTAGGGTTACCCGCTGCAATCCTTGCTAAAAGGATCAATAAGAGCTAATAAGAGAGAGTTTTTTAAGAGAAAAGACTCAAAAGGGTTTTTCATTAATGTGCAAAATCTATCTAAAACCTTACATACATGAGTTATTTATACATAGTGGCAAACTTATAAATAAAATTACTAAAATAATGCCCTAATGGCATCCCTGTAAATAGAAAATAAAACATAAGGGTAATCTAGTAAAGAAAACATAAGTAAGTAACCCTGAAGTTCTGTTGTCCTAGATGAGCAAACCTGGCTAAGCTGACCTGGATTGGCTGAGGAGACCTAACTTAGCCGAGCCAACCTCGACTATCCGAGCCACCCTATACAGGCTGAGCAAACAGAGTACAGTAAAGCAAGGTAGAGTAGAATGTAGCAAAAGAGAACAGTAGAGCAAAGCTTAGGTTTTGACCCATCATCACCCTTCCCTTAAAAAACTTTTGACCCGAAACTTAAGATCTTCTTGCTCTAAGATCTATCAAGGTCAAATACCAACTAGCAGAAATGGAATATAAACATAGAAAAGTACTCAAGCTCCTCCACTAATGTCATCATCAGCCAATGCTCCTTCCATTCGTCATGAGCTCTATCAATAAAACCTTTCATCATGGATCCTTACTTCCATGTACACATCTCAAATCTTTTCAACACAAAAGTACCAAGAGTCAACATAATACACCCCTAATACATATATCCATCATACAACCTTCAAAAAGTCTAACCAATAATCTATAACTACTCATAGGCATGATGCTACTGCAACTCATATCAAGACCACATAAGTTCATTGAAGGATTAAGACAAAAAAGCTTGATATGAGGAAGGCAAATATAGTAGTACCTGGAGTTATCGTTTGTAACATCTATAATGGGTAATGAAACCATATTCGAAACATGGGGGTTTAACTTCAACTCCACTTAGTCCTCTTCCTCTTCCTCTCTACTGTTCACCTCTCCAGTAACCTTCACCTCCTCAACTCCTCCTTCAATACCCTATAATTCAGCATTTTTCTATTGTCTTATTTTATCCTTGAACATTTCAAGCCGTTTTTCAATCATCTTTAGCCGATCCAGCACACTAGAGAGGTTAACTTGATAAGAAGATACAAATTCTACTCTTAAAGCCACCTGAATAGCATCGTTCAAGGTTTTAATTCCTAAAAAATTGACACATCTAACAATTTCATGGTTCAATCATCTCAAGAATCAAGATATGGTACACGAATGAAGCCCATACAATTCGCATCGCCTCAAGAGTATCTTATACTCACGTGCATATTCTTCGGCAGTCATAGGCCCCTGCCTTAATGTAGATAACTCTTCATATAACTCGTCTTAATAATGTGGCAAGATAAATTTTCTCCTCATCAAGTTCTTCATTAATCTCCATGTAATTTCTTCCTTATTTAAAATTCTTTCTCTTCACTTTCTTCCACCCAACTCCAGCAAAGCCTTTGAGTTGCATACTGATTATATCTTCCTTCTTAAGCTCAAAATATGGATAATCTTACAAAATTCTTCCTACTTGAAATTCTTAATCTAAATATTCATCTAGAAAGTCATATCCGTTAAATTATGGAATTCATGATATCGCATCCTCATAATAATATTCATAATCGTATCTAGCTTCATATGCCATGTTGAGTATATCTCAATTCAACAACTTGAAATAAAATCGAGAACTATACAATAACCAATGTTTTTGATATAAAATTTAGTTAGGAAGACTAATACTTAACCAAGTTAGCTCGGCTTGTATGGTGTAAACACAACAGTTCAGCACTGAACAATCTTACCTACACTTAGCCTCTTCAATTTAGTAGACATAACAGCATACGCACACTTGTCCACAACTTGGCAATTTTGGAGTACAATAGCTCGATGAAATCCACTGTTCGGCAATTAGGAGCTATACTAAGGTCGGTTCGGCATGTATCTTCTCCGACTAAGTCGATAGCTACAGCAATTAGTCAAACACACAACAACTCGGAAACTCAAACAATAAAGTAGCTCGGACCTCAATTGTATTAATTTGATTAAATTAACTTGGTAATAGTTCTCAATAGCTCAGACACGCAAGTGTAAAGTAACTCGAATCCTCTGGCTTTGCTTGGAAATTTTATTTAACAAGTATACCCTAACTTGGTGGCTCAGACTCCTATACTCAATTAATCTCGGCACGTCACAGTAGCTCAGCAAACTTTGAGTACAAGTCGACAAGTGTTGAATAAAATAGCTGAGTTTAGGAAAATAGTTCGACTCCTTACTCGGCTCGATAAACGACAATATAGAGGCACGACACATTACTAACTAGTTCCTAAGTTTTTGTTACAGCAATCAAATTTCTTCAATACACTACTTTAGATCAGCTTGGAATTAACTCATGCACTCAATAGTTAACTCTACATTTGACAAACCTAACCCACTCATAGCAACTCGACACTAGCAACACTTAAATCAGCTCCGCAAAGTGCACTTAGCCCGAATAGGCACTGTACAACTTGCCTCGATTAAGCCAACAACAGTTCGATCAATCAATTGTGTAGCTCAACAATAAATCTAATTCACAGTAGTTCAACACGTTATAGGAGCTTTAGAAATTCACTGGCACTTATGAGTTCGGTAAAATCAACATAGCTCGGCTACTTTGTTGGCATAGATAACAGTTGCAATTACACTTCACACAAAACACAGCAGCACTCTCATAAGTTCTTGATAGCATAGTACGGATATAAGGGACTGCTTGGTGTAAGTACGTAGTAAGCTCAAAAATTTTCACTATCAAGTGTTCCACCCTTACACACACCAACCATCCACTCACTTCTTCTCTACTCTTGTACGATGTATTGTCCACAGACCAGAATAGCAGCAACTCTGGCAAAAGCGAACCCACAAAACTCTAGGTTCTTAATTACATTACAATCTATAGGTTACCGCTACTGTAGTTCCTCAATCACACGTTGCATACAACTACACACTCCAGTGTACACGCTGCAAAAGCTACTGACAGGATTTGAGATACCGACTTAACCCAAATGCTAGGGCCAAGCTCACCTATTCCTCATTCCAACATTTCATTTGACTACTTATTTTTATTTGTATTATTTAGATTTCCTATTTCTTGTATTTATTATAAACTATCTTAATGTTTATTTTATATTTACGGGAATGATCCTAAGAAATCTTTTTTAGTTATTTTATTTACAAGTTTACTACTATGTATAAATAGTTCATGTATATGGGATTTTAAATAGATTTTAATCATTAAGAAAAAACCTTTTTTGAGTCTTTTCTCTTTAAAAGCTCTCTTTTACTAACTTTTATTAATCCCTTTGATAAGGAATATATCAAGCAACCCTAATGTGTAAAATCTAGTTAGTACATTATATCTAGATAGGTAACTCTTGGATTCATTAAAACCCTTACTAAACCCACTTTATTTTCGTTACTTTAACGAGGTCAGACATACCACTACGATTGCCTTATTTGTTTTTGGCCCATTATGTATATCTTGATATCTAAGTGAAAGTTCGATAGCAGGAGTATTTGATGTACTTCTGTTGTGACATCAAGGCTCAATTTCTATGACTGTTCGTGAATTGACCATAGAAGAACGTAAGAGCTTTTACTTCTAGAATTTTATATTCAAGAAGGGAGGTGTTTAAATGCCACAATCCATTTTGTGGGTCTACAGAAAGAATTGATAATTGATATCCCTTTAAAACCATCGTCTGACATTCCATTATTCGACTAAAAAAAGAAAGAAAGCAAACAAGGAGGAATTTCATAGTTTTCGGAAGTGGAGATTTAATGTTCTTAAATTACACTATGCAGTAATCTATGAGCCGTTGTAGTTGTAACAGAGGTTGCCGTAGGGTTTGATTTGGGTACAATACTGTGTTGTACGAAGGACATAAAAGGCGAATGGTGAAAAATGGGGTTTTTTTTTTTTATTCTAGATAGTTGTGGGTGTCTTAGAACCTGTTTGAGGCATTTGATTGGGATTATTTAGGGCGTACAATATTAGATTTTTTTTTTTGGGGGTTTTCATGCGGTAACAGAGCCCCAGTCGAAGTGGATTTCGTTGTTATAGCGGTAACAAGGGTGGCCGTCGTGATTGTTGGTGTTGTACTATTCGCGACCGGGTTGCGTTAAATAAAAAGGAAATTAATGTACAGGTGTGGTCATTAATCGGTGGTTTTGCAACTTCTGATAGTAGGTTGTCCTTGGCATGGTGGCTAGCGTTTGTCGTTTGTGTAGTACTGTTTTGGTGGTGCGTTTCAGGGTGTAAACTATGACTGTGTGCGTTGTGTCAAGTGTTTGAACTGTGTTTAGGGCTGAGAAAATGCGAGGCGTGTGTAGGCCCATTCAAGCCGTGTGGAATTGGAATTAAAGACGTGTGTGTGCGCCATTAGTCTGTGAAGTGGGTGTGGAGATCGTAGTAGCACCCTTGGGTTTATCATGGCGGTGGTTGCTGCCGGAGCCAAGTTTGGGAATTTTTATTGTGTAGAGCTACACTCAAGTTGTGACCGCGTGCAGTGAAGTTGTAGCAGTGACCTACTGTATTCTTATGCTGCTATATTTCTCAAGAGTGATTGTGTATATAGTGATGGAGCTACGGTGTTAGATTGTAACCGTGAACTGAGTGTATAGTCAAAGCTTGAAGTGAATTCATGTTGTGGTGTGAGTTGTGAATGAGCTTTTGGTTCTGAAGAAGCGATTGTGTATATATCGATCTAATTATAGAAGCCGCGAGCTAATTTCCAAACTGCCGTGTTGCGTATGAGTTGTATGTGAGTTGACTCAGCTGAGTTAGTTTGTGTGTGGTGTTCGGTACAGAGTGTAGCAAGCGCAGTTGTAAATTCATGGTGCCGAACTGTCTCCAACTCTGTTTATGCCGCTGTAACATGCGTGAACCAAGAGTAAAGTGATTTGTGTCGTCCCGTGCAGTTTGTGTGTGTGCCACCGAACAAGTGCGGGCAAAACAAGAGCTAAATTGCGATTGTGCCGAGCTATTAACTGCTATAATAGTTGGTGAACCTATTGAGTGATCGTGACGAACTATTGTGAATTAGATCCATTGCCAAGCTACTCAATTAATTGACCGAGCTACTATTTGTGTCAACTAAAATAGCCGTGCTGTCCCCTATAACTACTGCCGAGCTGCTACTTGTGGATGAGCCATTGTGCTTTTATTTCACAGAAAGTGTCGAGTTAGTGTGCTATCAAAATTGCCGAGCTGAATAGCAGTTGGAGTTGGACAATTGATGAAGCGTAACAGAACAGTCCGCATGTTGAACTATGGCGTGTTGCTGAATTAAATTGCAGAACCGAACTATAAGTTGCCGAGCTGATCTTAGCTCTGTCCGAACTGTTTTCTGTCAAACTAGCTACTGTCCGATCTTACTGTTGAGCTGCCGCAAATATCTACTACTATAGACAAGGGTCGAGCTGAGTAAATATTCAAGCTGCTTGTGGAAGTTCCGAGCTTCTTGCCGATTGTAATCCAAGCTGTTTAATCTGAAGTGTCGAGCTTAATTGAGTGTAGGAGTCTGAGTTACCAAATTGAAGTGTCCTGACCAAGCTGTTTTGAGATTCTTATTTGCCGAGCTGAAAGTACTTTCGAGCTGCTGTAATGAATAAATTTCTGAGGTGGTGTTGTCCTACTTTTAGAGTTGTACCGAGCTGCCAATTACTTATCCGAGCTGTTATTAAGAGGCCGAACTATGGAATAAACCAAGTCGTGACAAGCTGTTTTAGAAGTGTGTGTGTGCCGAGTTGAAGTGTCTTTAATTGCCAAGCTAAAATTGGTTGTGCCGAGGTGCACTACCATTGTGACTGAGCTGTTCAATTGGTATGTGCTGCTGGTTGCCGAACTGCTATATTTCATGTTGCCAAGCTGTCAGTAATTCTCTATCAGTGCTGGTGTGCCAAAGTGAAAGGCTGTTATGCACATGGACTAATCTCCGAGTTGACTGAGTCGTTCAACTACTAGCTAATAAACTGAAATGCCAATTGCCCAACTAATTGATGGTGATCGGAGCTTCGATCTAGAGTTAATCATGCTGTCCTGTATTCGAAAGTGCTGAACTGCCGAAAAAACACCCAATTTCCGAGCTACTGTTAATTGTGAACTGAGCTGACGTTGTGTTCAATTGAGCTACCGTAGCACATGTCCGAAGTGGTTAAAGTGCAGAATTGAACTATCCTCAAGTGCGTGCTAGTGTGCTGTCCATTTTACAAGGATTGCTGAAGCAGATTGTGTGCGGGTAAGTGCAGTTTTATGGGCACGTATATGCCTAATTGATGTGTGCGAAAGAGCTGTTGCGTCCACCGAATTATGGAAACAAGTGTAGCTGAGCTATCCTAGGTTGGCATAGAGGCAAACCGAGCTGCTCAATTCGAGACAAGAGACCTCCGAAATGAAGAACTTACGACCGAGCTGTTATCATTTCAAACTGTGACTATTGCCAAGCCGTGTGCGAGAGAGCAACTCGTACCAAGCTTGTATTTTAATTTGCTGACGTGCAAATTGTGGCGTGTTATAGTACTCGAGCAGTAGACATGGCAAGTGTATGAGTACCAAGGAAGGGTTGACTTGTGAGACTTACGTATAGTGTGTATGAGGCGAGCGTGTCATATGTTACGTGTTGTTTAGTAGTGGCTTTTCCGTACGAGTAAAAATCTATCGAACCGTCTTACACCCATAAGATAAGTACCAAGTTTAAAATACTAAGCTATTGAATTGAGATATACTTAACATGGCATATAAAGTTAGATATTATTATGAGTATTATTACGAGGATGTGATATCACAAATTTCGAAATTTGACAAATATGGCACTTCAAATAAATATTTGAATTGGGAATTTTGAATCAATCAGGTTTTTAAAAATTATTTTTATCCTAAACATAAAAGAGTCTATGCTTAAGAATTCACTTATTGGCTTTGCAGTTACTTAGTGGAAGAAAATAATAAATTAAAGAATTAATTGAGAAAACATTAAGATCATTACATGGGAAGGATAAGGTGTTTGATGGAAAGAAAATTCATAACCCAAGATTATCGAGACAAATTATATGAGAGAAACCTACTTATAAGGCTAACCTCTCTAAAGTGCTAAATTAGCTGAAGATGATTGAAAAACGGTTTAAAGTGTTCAAGGATGAAATGCAACAACGGCGAAATGCCGAATTAGAGAGTATCAAAAGAGAAGTTAAGGAAGTGTAGGTTGCTAGAGAAGCAAGTAGTAAAAAGGAAGAGGACCAAGTTGAGTTGAAGTTAGACCCTTATATTTCCAATGTGATTCCATTATTAACCATCCATACTATTGAGGATGACCTAATGTACTACTACATATGTCTCCCACCTATTAGACTTCTTTATCTTGATTTATTGATGGGATTATCTGGGATTAGTGAGAGCTATAGTAATCTTATACCCGTGAGACCTTATAGATTACTTGTTGATATTTATTGTGGTCATCGTGATGGATATTTATATTAGGGTTATGTTGTGCTCCTACTTGGAAATCTTATGTTGGAAGTGCTAAAACTGTATCGATGGAGAGAAGAAAGATTGAGTAGTGAAGGAATTGAAGAGGTGGAAGTGAATGAGGAAGGGGAATAAGTTGAGGCCTTACATGTTCAGATACATGATGAGTGGAAAGAAGGGGCTTTGATAAAGATTTTGGTTAACCATGCCTATGACTAGTAGAAGGAGCCAAGGAAAATGCAAGCATTGATCTTAGACCCAAACTATCTTTGTATCACTCTCCCTAGTTTTTGTAAGTTGCTATTTGATCCTAGTAGGATTTGGAGCCGTTAATTACCAAGTTTCAGGCCGAAACTTCTCTAAGAGAGAGGGAATTATAGAATTCAGGGTACCAACCTAACCCAAATACTAAGACTAAGCTCATTTACTCCTCATCCAAACATTTCATTTAACTACTTATTTTTATTTATGTTATTTAGATTTCCTATTTCTTGTATCTTTCCTAAACTACTCTCGTGTTTATTTTGTATTTATGAGAATGCCACTAGGGCATCCTTTTTAGTTCGTTTATTTATAAGTTTACCACTATGTATAAATAGCTCATGTATGTAGGGTTTTAGATAGATTTTGAACATTAATGAAAAACACTTTGAGTATTTTTTCTTCGAAGACTCTCTTTTATTAGCTCTTACCAATCCCTTTAATAAGAATTGTGGCAGGCAATCCTATCATTCGAACCAATGCGTCACATCCAATAAATCTTAGGCCGTATAGAATCTTACTGATGCATCATATCTGGCTAGATAGCCCATAGATTCACTAAAAGCCTCACTAAACCCACTTTATTTTCGTTCCTTCGATAAGATTAGACCCATCGCTACTATCGGCCTTATCTATTCTTAGCCTGATATGTACTAACTACAGTACATATACAACTCCTACAGCTGCCAATCACCAAGCACTCACCTACTTGTTGCAATTTTACACACTATCAATAGCTTCGAAATGAATTGCACCCGTTGTTTTAGTATACAATAGATCCAACAACACAGCCGTAATTGTTAAGTCCTATACCCCTACTACGCACTGTCGCAATAATGCAAATAACATTACCTTTAGTTGTTGACAGTAATCCGAATTTGCAAAAGTACTTCAACACTTACTTGTACAATACTTCATGACTAACACCCAAATCCATAGATCTCCTCTCACAAACAAACACAACTTTGTTACTATAACTACATAACCATTTAATGAGCGCCTTTGGTCCACAAATGAATACATGCAACCACCAATCAAGTACTTGGGTAAGGAATTCGAGTACCCAAAATGAAATCCTCTGTAATTTTACAGCTATACACTTTCATGCCAAACCTTAAGCTATCAGATTTTGAGTCATTCTTCTAAAAGTAAAGGATTCCCAGTTCTTAAATCCTAGATCCTAACTCGTGGGCAACAAAAAGGGATTTTCCTATTCCATACCTTTCTTTTTCCATAACCAAAGTCACTCAAATTATATATGTATTTAATTGCAATTAAGTGTTTCCAATGTAATAAGAAATCCCTAAACAATAGACTAGCTTGATAAATCAAGTTCTCATTATCGTATCTCCACTTTAATACTAAGATAATACGTTACACCAAGAGCAAACAAGGGCAATGATATCGGGGTGGGTCCGATTCTACCGAAGGAACAAAAATAAAATGGGATTAGTGGGGGGTTTTAGTGAATCTGTAAGCTACCTAACCAGATATGACACATTAACTATATCCTATATGGTATAATCATCGCTTTAATATGATGCACAAAGAGATAACTAGGGTTACCCGCTATAATCCTTACTAAAGGGATTGATAAGAGCTAGTAATATAAAACTTTCTAAGAGAAAAAACTCAAAAGGTTTTTCATTAATGTGCAAAATCTATCTAAAACCCTACATATATAAGCTATTTATATATAGTAGTAAACTTGTAAATAAAATGACTAAAAGGATGCCTTAGTAGCATCCTTGTAAATACAAAATAAAACATAAGGGTAATCTAATAAAGAAAACATAAGTAAGCAACCTTGAAGTTTGTTGTCTTAGATGAGCATACCTAGTTGAGCCAACTTAAACTGGATGAGCCAACTTAAATTGGCCAAGCTAACTTGGACTGGGCGAGCCGATTTGGACTGTCCAGCCTACTTATGTTGGTTGAGTAAACAAAGTACAGAAAAGCAAGGCAAAGCAAAATATAATAGAATAGAACAACAGAGTAGAGTGAGTAGAGCAGTCAAAGTAGATAACATGGGAGTTCATGCTTGCTCGATTAGTCTTTTGGAACCCATCACTTACACCCCCCCCCCCAAACTAGATTTTGAGAAGGCTTAAGACCCTCTCTACCCACATCACTACTGAATAAAGCATCTTAAGATCGCATGAAGCACTTGGATCCTGCTATTAATTTTCTCAAATCTAGAAAGATCCAATACCTAATCTACTAGTGTATTGAAGCTTTTCTAATTATACTTATCTATTTGCTATAAGCCTTACGACTCTACAGTAAACTCAAACATCTACTTAGTAACCACGGTAAGTATAAAAGGAAGTGAATAAATTCTATATAATTAGATCATCAAATTCACTAAGAATATATTAAAAGAAGGACATCGTAATAAAAGAAAAGAGAAAATAAATTAAAAGACCCCTACTATAATTTTAAGCTACAAGTTTACAATAGGGGCTCTACGTGAAACCCTAAGCCTAAGGATCTTTTTATAAAGATGTAGGGCTAAGCTTACAAAGAAAGACTTGACAAAATAGAAGAATCATTAAATATTACATGTCCAAAAATAGAATATTTGCTACAAAAACAAAAGATTTGCTTGTTATATAGCGACTACACCTTAAGTACACTACCATGGTAGCTAGGTATATATTGCACTTTGCACAAAATCTTGAAATTTGAAGAAATTGCTTAATAAAGGGACCTCTAGTGGGGACCATAGCCATGATCCCTAAACATAGTCATTTCTGGACACCCATTTCTGCTTCGTTTCTTGCTCCTTTAATTGCGATTTCAATGCATGTTTATTGTTCTTAGGTATAGTAATTTTTAAAGCTTCAAAATTCATCTAAAACATCTTTAAATCTTCCAAAACTTGATCTAAAAAGTTCAATCTCTCCAAATCAATCTAAATGAAGCCTCTAGTTATTCAAAAAATTGCTAAAAACCTTTAGAACTTCATAATATGCTCTAGAAATCCTTGAAAGTGAAATTTAAACAAATTACACTCAAAATAACACAAAATGTGCTAGATTAATATCTAAAATAACCCTAAAAAATGTATGATAAATTTGAGTTATCAATATGATCTATCCTTATGGAAATGAAAGAAGGAAAGAGGATGGTGGTACCATTTAGACCTCTTAACATGTTGTAGTCGTATCACCGCATAAGGAAGGAGGAAGGGGGAGGCAATTGTCTAATAAGGTTGGTGGATGCGGTCCCCCAAGTGTCAATCCCTGACGTAGTACCACCATTGTATTAGTTGTAATTACTTTAGTTTTGATTTTTGTTCTTTGCTTTGTAAGGTTAAAAGAGATTGACTCATGATTCTAAAAGCAGCTAATTGAAGGTAACTAAGCCCAAAGGAAAGAAAAAAAGAGAATATTCTTAGTAAAAGGAAGATGCCATCACCTCATCGGAACAAGCCAGTAATCATTAGCAAGTCCAAAGTGATTAAATTAGAGCACCAAAATGACAACTTTAGCAAGAAGTTGAAACTAAGTCTAGTCGCCAACATAACAAGATGTTGGTTCGATTAAGAAATATCTAAGAGACAATGAGGTTGATCAAAATGCTAAAAGGGTAAATGACAACATCAATATTACCAATTTCCTTAATGAGCAACCTTAGTGTTCTTTTAGTTTTTATCTATTCCCTTTAACAATGAGTAGTGACGAGTGACTCTATAGTTCGCACTAGTAAGTCATATCGAGCGAATTATAAACTAAGTAAAATCAGTCAGTACGTCATATCCAATTTGTAGCCACCTAAATTTGTTAATCCACTTTTGTTTTCTTTTGGTTTCTTTTCATTATAGTGCTCTTCCATATATTCAACTTTGTAATGCTAAAGGGCCAAGCCTAATGATGTGTCTTCAAGGTCGAACACATGAAGAAGCACCAAAACAGAAATAATCCAAAAGAAAACAAAAGGGGATTAACAAATTCAGGCAATTACCAATCATATATGATGCACCGACTGATCTTACTGAGCTTACAATTTGTCGGATATGACTCACTAATCCAAATTATAAGATCACTTGCCGCTGCTCCTTACTAAAAAAAATAGATAAGAGTTAAAAGAACACTAAGGTTGCTCAATAATGAAACTCGTAATATTCAATAATGAGGTGTTAATCTCTACGAACAATAAATGAGGGTTTAGATACTTACCCCACTAAGGTTACAATACATGCATGAAAAGACCAAAAAGGTAATTTACAAATAGAATACATGAAATATACTACAAAAGTAAAAAAGACAAAGAATATTCTATACAGAAAAAGTAAAGAATCGTTCTAAAATGTTGTACTATAAGACATATGTCACATGGTAGTTAGCAGCTTGGATTATAATACAATTTGAACGAAGTGAATAAAAGAGTCAACAGTCAGAGTAGACCAAATTTGGTTTAAGTCAAAGCTTAGTCACTTAAGGATGTTTAGATCCCTTTCAGGTCAAGTATCTTAAAGATCAACTTAGGCAAAGTTCTGACTCTGGTTGACTCGAGAACTCAACTCAAATAGAGGTCTAACTTTGGTTGGCTTAGAAGGGGTCGGATGCTAGTCAACTCGAGGGCTTAGCTGGGACTAGGGTCAAATGCTGGTCAGTTCAAGAGGTCAGCATATGATAACTCTTATTTTAAAGAAATTGATACTTAATTGAGTAAATTCTTTATTTTAAGGTTTGAACGCGTTCTTGGATTGAAAATGTCACGCCCCAAAGCGGCAAAGTCGTAACAGCCCCACCGTGTAAACCATCCTAAGATAGAAGTTAGCCTTATAACCGCTATCTTAGACCTGATCTACACAAGGCGTCCACGATTAACCCGCTTTAAAGTAAACAGTTTGTAATTTAAATAAATCATTTATCTAAGAAAGTGAGGAAATATATATATATACTATAATACAGTTATTATAATTAAGGTTTACAATATTTCTCCGTAATATATTTCCTAGTTATTACATTATTCAAAAATGAAAAGTTCTAAAGTAAAAGCTTAGACCTTAAAAATATATGTTTGTTCTTCAAATGTTTTTCCTCACTCCCCAAGATCCAGCAGTTGCTAGCTTTGGAGTAGTTATATGCTGCTTCTTAGCCAGCACCTACATAACGTCTATAGGGATGTGAGCAACCATAGTTCAGTAAGTTAGGATGGAGGATTTAAAACTATACCATACACACAATAAGGTTTTCAATCACTTATTAGGTGCAATGCGTGTGCAAGCAAATGCCATCGTACGACGTTGTCCGGCTCGTCGTGAGATTGGAGAAATTGCGCCCGCTCTAATCCGAGTTAAGGAGTTGCCATTAATGCAACAGCTCACGACCAAACCCGGGCTTGTGCAATGGAGGTCTCGCTCCTCCCGTGACTACCTTCGAACCACTGACTTTACCCTTGCCGCGACCTCCTCTCCTGTCACTTAGTTCGGCTAAGGATGAAGAAGGGACCATTTTGCAATCATGCGTTATCCCTTTTGAAGGGGTCGGTATTTGGTCGAAAAGTCCTAAGTTCCCTTAACGGGTTGCCATGCATGTTCGATTATAATTACTGGTTGTATATTTAATTAAGTCCAGTTTAGGGTAATCAATCATTTCATACAACTTATACAATACGTGCCAGAGCAACAAATAGAATCATAGCATCACTCATGATCAAGCACATGCACACATCCAACTATCTAACAAGCACAACCAAGCATAATCTTAAGCCTCCAAAATACAACATCGTATAAATCCCAACTTACCTCGACTCCTCGCTCACTCACTCGAGGTCCGATTTGCTCAGGCCATCGCCGATCATCCCTATAATACAAACGTAGTTTCAGTTTTTCATATAACTATTATAGATTCATTTTATCCTATAACGCTTATTGTTATATTTTGTTTACGTTTTAATATGCCTAATTATCTAAGTCTTAAGGCTTTTACAATTATTCTAGGTTTGGGGTTAAGTTCGGGTTCGGTTTCCGTATCGATTTCTAAATTAGGTTCTAGTTCGATTTCTAAGTATTGTTTTATATTCGAATCCTAGAAATTCGTTTCAACCCATAATGTGAGATTAATCACATTACTTCCCAATCTCCTAAATATCATCATTACCTTTAATTAGTATTTTATTCTACTCAGTACACTTATATCCTTATTAGTATACCGAATTTACTCCTAATGTGAGAAATTTTTACATTTTTCATTTAATTACATTAATTCAAGTTTCCTATTAGATTTATTGTACATTTTTATTATTATCATAGTATCATACTCCATCAAATTTCAAGATCCTAAAACATGTAATTATTCACTAAATCAGTAATTAACCATTTAATTACTTTATTAACTCTAATTTACCCATTTTATGCCTCATTTTAAGGCCTAAAAATTATCTAAAAATTTCAAAAATTAATTTTTGAAAATGGGCTTCATAGCACTGTTCTATATTATTTAAGTAATCTACACAAAAATTTTGGGTTTGAAACTACACTCCTAAGGTCATTTATTTCTAAACCAAAATATACTCGGTTTTGCACAATTTCTTAAGGACTATATATTACGAGACATATTTTCATCAAAATAATATTTTTCCTAAAAACTACATACAAAAATATTTCAAAATAACAAAATTCATAATTTTCTAAGAATATTTACTATTTTTAACAAAATTACATAAAATTGGGCTAGAAATCAAACTCACCGATTTGGGTGGCTCCGGCCGCCGTGGCCTTGTCGGCAGACTTGGGCACTGCCACCACCATGTGGTGGTGGTGGCCATTCACTTCTAGCTGCTCGTCTGATGGGGATTCCCTTTAAAGGCCCTAATTGCACAGTTTTTCTTATTTTTTTTCTAACTAGAATTTTTCTCTCAATTTTTTACTCTCTCTATTTTTCTCACTTTCCAAACTGCTCAAATGAGCTCTATGATTTTTCTTGCTATTTATAGACAATTTTGGTAATTATTATGCATTAATTAGATATGACTTTGCCCAATTTCCTTGATTTTTGGTTTTTATGTTGCCTAATTCTAATTGGTTGATTTTTATTTTGCAGATCCTGACATGCCACGACCTGATTTGGATCATCTTATCCTCTTCTAATTTTTTTTAGATTTTTCCATAATTAATTTATAATTTTCTTTAATTATTTACTTAGTTTTTTGCCAATTTAGGTAATTTCGCATATTTTTATCTACACATAAATACATGTGAGGTATACGTGAACATTCCTAATTATTATTTAGGTCATTCTAAAATTTTTAGTATACATATAATTTATCTTTAGTAATTTATTAGTTATTAGATTACACTTTTCGCCTTTTCAGTAATTAGTAATTATTATGCTTAAAATTTGAAAATTTTATAATCTCCCATTTTATTACTTATTTTCTTAAATTCAAGTTTACAGGGTCATTTTTACAAATATTTCTCTTAATAGTTTATAATTTAGGTTTGATTGGATTCTTTAACCGATCGCCCAAAACCTTATATCCTAAGTTCAATCCTACAGTCAATTAGCTTAGCTTTAGGGCTTACAGAAAACAAAGAAAAGGAATCAAGTTTCACTCAATTTGGAGTTCAAATAAATGAGTTTTGAAGTTACACAGTCTAGGACACAACTGTGTCCCCAGGCTGTGTCCATCCAAGAAGATTTGCCAAGGTCAGAAAGTTACACGACCTAGGGACACGACTGTGTTTCAGGATGTATCTGGTGACGAAAAAAAAAACCTTGCAATACATTATAAAAGGACATACTAGGGTTTCGCACATAACATTGGATATTCAAAAGAGAAGAGACTTGAAGAGAAGGAGGAGAAAAAGGCAAAAGCAACACCTAACTTTAAGATTGAAGAGATTTATCATCAACAAAAAAGGGTTTTTCATGTTTTATTTATTGGTTTTGTTGGAATTCGTTTTTAGTTTTATTATGATAGCTTAAGATTCTTGTATTTAGGATTATGAAACCTAAGGTTTCATGTGACTATTAGATTGGTTGATAATTTTCAATAAAGTTTCTATCTTTTCTTGATTCAATTATGTTATTTAATTGTTAATTGATATTTCTAGAGTATCAATTTATGATATTATGCATGATGATTGAGAAATTACATGTGTAATGAGATATTGACATAATTGGAGAGAATTACATGTGTACTTAGAGATAAGATACATGTTTCTTCTGGAAAGTTGTTCGTTTGTGTAGGAATTCATTATACATTAATGCAATTCTAAATTATATTACTAAGTGAAGATATTCCGGTAAATAATTTAGGATTAGGGTTAATATGCTTGAGAAAGGTATTAACTTTAATTGTGAATCCCTCCGGTCAAGAATAATAGAGATTTAATTGGATACATTTTAAGCGGTCACATGTTAAACACTAAGGGAAATAATTCTTAAATATGTTATTACCTTCTTGAAGTCGTTCTTGGTTTTATCGCTTTCTAAATTGCTTAATCAAGTCTCATAATTAGGTTAGTTTGTTAAGTTTAGTATTTTTAATTTATTCAACTTATCACAATTTTCCGGTTAGATAATAGAACTAAGGTTAATATTAGTACTTGAAGTCTCTGAAGGATCGACTCGGACTCACATCCATTATATTATAGTTGATAGGTGCACTTGCCTAATATCAGCATGCATGCTCAAAAGGTCGGCGTGATCACTTGCCAGCTTGAAAATAGTATTAATACTATTAAGGGCTTGGCATTCAGGTTGCCAATGGTGTAAAAGATGTAGATCGAAATAGGAATCCTTGTCTTAAATGGGGGTTCAAGACAATATCCTTCGTGTGAGTCCCTTTAGTCCTCTAGCTCGATTACGTGTGTTTAGTCTAAAGAGTTTATTCCTATCATTTTCTCTTGCAATTAATCATGAAATTAGAATCTTAAATCATGAAAAGGATTGATTTTAGTTACTATAGATCCTTACTTGATTAACTTAAGAAAACCTTAGTTCACTCTAGGGTTTTACAACACCTTTACCGATAGGAATCAAGTTATCGAACCTTTAACCAAAGCTCAAGTATAGGGAGTTAAAGGACTAGGGAAGCGGATCTTACTATTAGAACAAATTCCTACCAAGGCTAAGCTAATCTTCAATGTCAACCAACTCCTAATGCCGAGCTGAGTAACTACACATCTCCTGGCAATTGAGTACCGACTCGAAGTATGTTCTACTGATAGTTTGATCTTTTACACGTCTACTCGGCCATGATTAAACCTATTGGACATCGTTGCTCTAAACCCTTGCTCGGCACCTTTGCTCAACAAGTACCTAGCCTGATCGTACAACTTGCTGTTTCTGCTAGAAGCGCCTCTAATGTCTTAATGCTACGCGTTTAGTCCCCCACGTGAAAGGATTCATCATGCCAATCATTGATTTCTTTGTATTCTCGTTTTTACCCTTTTCTTATTCCTTGTATATTACTTCTTTTGGACAATACCCTTTTTGTCTTTTTCATTTTAGGTAGGTTACCTTAACATTTTGAGTATAAATACCCTTGTGAAATGTAGTTGCCCATCTTATCTTACATCTGATATTGAATATACTTCTTCCTTTTGTGAACATTGCTCCTTATTAGCTTATTTACTTCACTCTTATCCTAATATTTAAGCAAGGCTAAGTGGTGAGTATTCTCATTAGGTTAGCTCATGCATCATATTAAGTTAATCCATAAATCCTCAGAAGTTCCCTGGTACGTCATATCCTTTGAGCTATTAGAGGGTTTGCTTATTTACTTTTCCCATTTTCCCACTATTCCCATTTCGTTTTTCAAGCTTTCTGCAAGGTTGAACCTATCCTTGCGATTAGCCTTGTTATTCTTTGGACCAGTTCGTATCAATTATAGAAGACATCGATATCAAACCTTTAGTAACAACAAAAGATCATACAATTAGATTTTAGTTTCTTGTAAGACTAATTTCAACAAAATGTTAAATTTACTTTTGTCTCAGATCTCTTCAATCTTCCTCTTGAATTTCTCTAAACTACAGGAGATGGATGGATGGATTTGAAATATCCTTAGACCATCACAATACAATAAGTAAAAAAGCATTAAATAGTAGGACCCCTTTACCTTGATGACCCATGGCATGCTCTAGAGAGAGAGTTCCTTCTCTTTTCTTTTTATCATTGTGTGCTAAGTTTTTTATATCATTTACATTAGTTGCTGTGGGGAGTACACATTGAAACAACATCATCTATAATTAAATGAAAAATTATAATTATGTTAATTACGAATTTAATAATGAATGGAATTATTGAAATACCTTCTTTTTAATTCCATTTTATGGAGCATTTCATAAAGAGGAAAAGAAATATAGTTTTGCATTTACCCCATAAAGAGTGTATAAAGAATAGAATAGCAAAAATATTTTTTGTAAGTAGTTAACTAAAGTTAGAACTTGCAACAATAAGTAGTTGTTTTTTTTAGTTTAATAGAGAATCCCCAATGGCACATAATATTTTTTATGAACTTTTTAAACGTATACTGTATATAGTATAGTATGTAATTTTGCAAGCTTTATTTCATAATTATATTTTTCGATTTAACTTTTCAGAAATAGTATGTAAAATGCCATTAATTATCACATTTTTCTAATGGTACTCTTTTATAAATGTATGTTTGGAAGTAAATTTTATTGAAAAACTCCTTAAAAACTGTTATTATCTTTTTAATACCTTTTTAGTTGTAGCTTTTCAAAAGAAACAAACTCTTTACACACCCTTTCAACTATCTCAATGGAAAAATAATGTAAATACTCTTCTTGTTTGTTTCTTCACTAATCTATTATCATCTACCATTTCAATGGTGATTTTAACCATCATTTGCATTTTTACTAATCTATTATCTTATACCATTTTCTTCATCATCTTAATTCGCTTCGCCATTTCTTCATCTCTTATAAACAAATCATGAATTCATTTTTTTTACTATATTATATTATTTTGAAAGAGAAATTTTGAGTAAGCTCTACATTTCTATCAATTAGGTTCTAAGCATCTAATTTTAGGATGCTCACAAAAATAGTTTGATTAAGCTAAAAATTTGAGACGAGGCTATAGGTATTAGATGAATAGACCCTATAATGTTAGATCTTGAAAATATAATAATAAATAACAATATAACTAACAAACCAACTATAATTATATTATTAGTTATTTATTGATAACAATTGATTTAGATATTAATACTTAACGAATTTTTAGAGATAAAACATGTTGCCATTAAAAAGTCATAAAATAGCTAAAAAATACAATTTTCGCTGCAATTTTTTTTTTTTACAAACTCCTTAAAATGTCCAGTTTTGTTTAATGTAAAAAGGTTTTGTTAAAGCATGAAGTTATAATTATTATGATTATTGGTTTTCTGTAAACGATGAGCTGGAATTGTCTAAATTCATGAGATTCTTAAAGAATTCAAGTTGATTATATTATAACATTACTATAAAGTGGTTCTTGCAGTTGGACAATAGTGAAAGCAAATAATTTTGAGAAGAAAGGTTGTTTATTTATGAACAAATCAATTTTCAAAGTTGAAACTGCATGATTTTTATCTATACTCATATGATTGATTATTGAATTAATGTTGTTAAGCTTGAATCTTATAGGAATATAGTTAATCAAAACATGTAAATCAATGTAGCTATTAATTATGTTATGTAAAAATATAATTTAGCATGTTGAGTGGCTAAAAGGGGAGTAGCTTTATCTAAATATGAGGGCTAAAAGCTATAATGGTGAATTTATTATGTTATGGATGTAGGAAATGAGTTTGGGAGTGATGATTAAATTTGATTTATCATGAAAATGTTGGAATAAAGGTCAGGTTGTAGTTGTTTGATGATATATAAGGTAGGTAACCAACTTAAAATCTCTGTTAGCTAAAATTTTACACTCGATCGGCACTTAGAAGTTGACTCGAAAGGTACCTTATTAAGTACTTCAAAACTAACTTGGCTTAAGAGGTGACTTAAAAGGTCTTATCTTTAAGAACTCTAAATATACCTAAACTTATAACTTAAATTTGAAGGTAAGGTGAATAAAACTCATTCATGAAACAACCTAAAACCTTTAATACCTAAGTACAAATAACTTATTATCATTGAAACAATGAATGGAATACCGTTATTCCATAACTTATATGAAAACATAAAGTATCGACTTAAATATATAAGGACAACTGATGAATACCCAGCTTGATGATTGCCCTAGCAAACTACAAAATTTTAAGTAAATTGGATCAATACTTACATTATTTTCAATTACTATTTTAAAATACTTGGAGACTTAAGAGTAAACTTCTATGTAGTTGTAATTAGTTGGTTGTACACATGCAGTATGTCTCTAATATTGTAATGTTGATCTCCATGTAGTGATTGATTGTATATATTGTCTCAATTGGATTACTAAAAATTCGATGAACACCCCTTAACTAGAACTAATATAACTTGATTAATAACTCAACTTAACATACATTGCAATCAATTAAGGGAAATGATTAGGATTTCTGAGCTTAATATCAACACATTCAAAAGAAATGGTAAAAAGGGACTCTTCCTGACCTTTAGTCAAACTAAATAACTGGAGAAGAGGTTATAATAAGGTTGAGGTCCTTGATTTGATGATAGTTGTAAGAGAAGTAATGTCTTCATTACACAAACCTTATTTGTATTGGATTTATTAGATTGCATTGGATTTATTAGATTGCATTGAAAATCTTAAGCCAAATTAAAGCGGTACAATTTTTCTAATCTCATGACGGACACCACAACATCGTGTAATGCATTTGGTGATTACATTTCATTTAATATATTGGATTGATAACCTTGTATGGTTATGTTTATGTTATCTTATGTCCCCGCTCCTCTTACTAAGTTAAATGTTATTAATATCCTTATAAATTCTTTTACAGGTTCAGAGTTAGTATATAATGCTACATGTACTCGCCAGGTTAGTAGTTGAACGGGTTGGGGAATGAGGACAATGGCAGACTCTTGATGGAGTTTTATTAATTTTTCTTGTTACTTTTGTCTTTTATGAAACTAATTGGGCTACCCTAAGTGCCCCAATAATTTATGATGATGATTCATAATGTAATGTAAATAGTAAACCTCTGGACTCGTAAGCTTATCTTATAAATATAAGTTATGTATATGAGATTATGTGTTAGAGAACTAATGTGCAACTTTTACATAAAAGACTATTAAAGAAACAAATTATAGGTTTTATATCAAAATAAGTGTTGAGTTGAATGCTCCAAAATAGTTTAGTCGAGTAGATCTTATGTGGACTAGGTTTATAATAGCGGTTGTAAAGTTAATTTCTATTTTAAAGTGGTTTACATGATCTGGTTGGTATAATTTATTTTATAAAACTATTAATACATACAAGGGTAGATCCATCTTTATCTTCAACCTCTTTTTTTTTTTTTTTAAGTTTATATTTTGCTTAGTAAAATATTTTATTGTATTAGTTTGTTTTATTTTACCATAGTGAGAACGTATATTCTGATGATTACAATGTACATTGTAGAGGTGTACAAGAAACAAATAAGACACAAGAATTCAATGCATATAATTGGTTGTACAAAAGTAGCCCATGCTTTTTGTTGATAGTGGAATTTTGCATGAAAGCTCAACAAACCATTGAACTATTTGAGATCAAGGATGAACTTAAGTTGGGGACTCCTGATTCTAGTCGGTCGTCATGGTAACCTTAGACTGGCTAATATTAATTGATTAGCAAATAAATCACTTATTTGGGTTAATTGTTTATGTGTATGCCTTACAACCAAAAATTTGAAGTTGATATGTAAAGTTTAGGGTGATCGGATAAAATGTCTAATCAAGTCTAAATTATACGACAAAGTTAAGAATATTAGTAAAAGTAATCCTATGAGTTTGAATTTAGGAAAATAAGTAATAAAATAATAGAATATTATAATATTGAATTACGAGCATATTACATGTTATTTATCGGAAATATATAAAATAAGTTCTAATAACTAATGAATTGATAGAAATAAATCATATGCACATTAAAAATCATAAAATAATATAAATAATATTTAAGAGTACTTACCTATACTCCATGTGAATTTACGTTACTTAAAATGCTTGAAATATGCTAAATTAATGTTAAATAATTAAAGAAGATTACAAAAAAATAAAATAAAAAATAAAAAAAGTAAGGAAATGTCTATATTCGAGTCATGGTATGCTAAGATTAAGAAGAAAAAATTAACCAATCAAATTAAAGCAAATAGAAAGTGAAATGGAAGAGGATAAGGGACAAATGTCTTGTAAAAATTAAAAGGAAAAAAAAAAGCTCTATAAAAGCAACAAACCTCATATGGAGTTCATTTTAGTCAATTATGAGTTAGAGAAAAATAGAGAGAGACTAGAAAAAGAGAGTTAAGCAATTTTACCAAAAATTAAAAAAAATTATATGCAATTAGGGCCTGTGAAGTAAAACTACGACCAACGTATTAAGTTTTATAAATAAAAAAGAATGTAATGAAAATAAAAATTGCTATAAAACCTATCATAGGATCTATATGTCACATGTAATAAAAGATTGCAATAAAAACATATATATGAATAAAAGATTATAAAACTAATTTTTCCTTGATGAGAAGTATTGCCTTCTCTTGGGGATGGAGTTTAATTAAAATCTAAATTCAATTTGTTATTTCAAAATATATTCACTACAAGGATTACAAATGTAATCTCTTTAACGATATCCACACACATGTTAACAAGAACAAATTATAATCATTTATATTGTTAGATAACTAAGATTAGAATTAGAAAAAGAAAAAACTAGAAAGCAAAATATAATATCTCTCTTTTACCTTTTCTTTTGGTGTTTCTCTAAATAAAAAATCATCATCAAACTTTTTCTCTTGCCCTTGTTTCTTTTAAACATTAACTAAAATTAATAAAAGAGGTCTTTTATTCCATGAACCTTTTAATTGCCCTTTTCAATTGCTACAACCTTCCAATTGCATAACAATTAAACATGAAATTAATGGCAAACAACTTTTTAATTGCCATAAACTTTGCAATTGAATATGGAATTAATAATTCCATACCTATTCAATTGCCATGAATTTTTTAATAGCAATTAAACATAGAATTAATAAATTCCATCTATTTTTACATAAAAAGGCAATAATAAAATACATAACCTTTAAAAGATATGTAACTACAAATATATACTATGTGATAAAACAAATTATTTCTAATTTATTATTTCATATCAATATATTCTAGCTTTGAAATGAATATTGAGTCTTGTCAAAACTTTGTTCTCATTAGTCGTGCTATAGTGTGCAACCCTCTAGATTTCTATACACGAAAGTAATGTCTATTTAAATATAAAACAAGATAACCATTTAGCAATAGTTATTGGTCATCTAATGTAATAAAAAAAGTATGAACAGGAAACTACTATGAACCAATTACTAAGTAATTAAATATCTTCATCAAATGATATCTTGATTAAACTATTGCATGTCATATTATTAATATTTAATTATTTTACTTGGTTTCCAAAATAAAATAGACTTAATAATATTTATTGTGACCATAGACTTATTAGTCATTATTATTTTAACAAAGTGGCCTTGGATATCGACTCCCTAATTTAAGAGAGTAATGAATTATGTCTCAACTCATCACTATCCTCTCTATATTTCATGTCATACCTAATAACCATATTATTTATAATCTAAATAAAGACTACATTTAATAGAATTAAACCACAACATTCCATATATAGAATATATGAAGGTCATTTGTTTAGGGATTATTTACGCTCGTTCAATTAGAGGAGGAATCAATAACATCAAACATGTGATATCTTCTATTAGTAGGTTGTATTTAATGTACTCACTTAACTTTGGGTACCCACTTATATAACTTACATCTCTTTTCTTTGATCTAGTGAGAATGACTTTGGCTATATAATATGTTGGTCTAAATATCTATTTCTATTCCAAATATTTATTTCGACTAATGATAAATTTTAGATAATACAATGTAATGGAATTTTACTGATAATATACATTTATTATAATTCCATACATACTTTGATTATCTATGGGACTTTATTGTAAAATATATACTAGTAGAAAAGTGTACAAATATAATAAATACTTGCTTTTTATAAATAATATCCATAAATACATTAAAAATGTCTTGGCACATTATGCACAAATTACAACACAACGGCTATTTGAAAACGAACGACCACCATCGCCTCATCTGGTCGACACACTTAGAGCCACTAGTGGTGGCTGGAAACCGATTAGACAGGTGAGTTTGATTTCTAACCTAATTTTGTAAAAATATTAAATATGTTTGTAAAATTATGAAATTTAATATTCTAAGATTTTTATAAATGTAGATTTATGGAAAAATAATAATTTGATAAATTTAGATTTAAAAATATACAGTACTTAAGAAATCTCACAAACTCGAGCTTAATTCAATTTAAAAATAAATAACCTTAACAGTATGATTTGAGCTCAAAATTCTTGTGTAGGCTATTTAAAGGATGTAAAACTGTACTATGAAAAGATTTTTCAGAAATGAATTTCTAGAATTTTTAGATAATTTTTAGGCCTTTAAATCAGATATATAATTAGTGATTTTGGGCTAACTTAGTGATTAAATATATAATTACTGACTTAGTATATAATTAAGTGTTTTAAGATATTAATACTTGATGGAGTATAATATTTGCAGTATTTAGAATGTTAGATATGATTATTATGTAGTAAATATATATAAATCAATAATATGTAAAATTGGAAATGTAATAAATCTAAAATATTAGATTAAAATTAATAATATAATAATAATAGTAATACACAATGAATCTGATATAAAACTTAAATTTAGTGGATTATATAAAAATGTAAATGTTGCTCATATCAGGAGCAGATTTGGTAGTTAAATTGATATTATGATATACCATACAGACTAAAATATTAGTTGGGGATTAAATATAATATTTAGGATACAAAAAAATAATGTAATTAATTTTACATTATAGTTCGAAATGAGTCCTTAGGGTTCACGTATAACATTGTAATAAAAAATTGAATTAGAATGTAAATCAAAAACAGATTTGAAAACCAATTCTAAAATTAACCTATAATGCTTTAGTAACAAATAGGATATATATTTAAAAAATCAAGTCAAATCATAACTTAAAGTCTAAATGTTATAAGAATATAAATACTAAAAAAATATTTACATTATAGGACACTCGGAGATAAGTTAGCCTATGGTAAGTTAAGTGAGTAAACTAAGAATTTCAGATAAATTAAGTTTAATACATCGCTGTATTTTAGAGTACTATGTTAAAGTACTCAAAGGCCTACGCTTGTATGCGATTGTGCTTGTAAGTAGTCATATGTAAACATGCTTATGTGTCTTTGATTACTTGTTGAAAATTAGTATTATGTTTTGGTGGTTTGTATGAATTGAGTACTGTTAAATTGTTTGGTCAACTTAAACCAAAATTGATTATGATCAACTTAAATACCTTAATTAGACATGCATTGCTACCTTTTAATAGACTATTAAGATTCTCCAATCAAATACATATACTTTTGAAAAAGATAGCGCTAAATAACATAATAGTTCTTTCTTCTTCCTTAGCTAAACTAAGTAACAAGATAAGAGGTCGTTATAAGGATAAGAACAATGGTTCAAAGGATAGTTATAAAGAGAGCAGTATCTCCATTACACAAATTTAGATTTGATTGTAAGCTGTTGTATAAACATTGAAACTTCTCGACTAAGATTAGAGCGAATGAAATTACTCTGTATTTTATAATAGACTAGACTACTTTGTGTAATGACTTTTACGAGTTGCATTACATATAATTAATAGTTTGAAAACCCTGTTTATGTTTGTTATGCATTCTCAAGTCTCCATCTTGACTTACTGAGGTGTTAGTTGCTCATATTCTTATAGATTTTCTTATAGGTATTGACTAAGATGTCACATTATAATTATCCCAAGGTTAGTCTATTTTTGAAGTGCTTTGGGGAGATAAGAATTAACTAGCTGAACAATTAAGTCCTCTAGTACTTTATTAGTACTCTTAGGTCTATGTACTAGTATTACGATATTTTACTTATCAAACTAATATGGTATGTAAATATTTCCTGAGATTGTAAGATAGTATAAGCATCTTTATGTAATTATAACTTAAAGTTTCTAGTTATATTTATTAATTTTGTTAATAGTTATGAATGAACTATTTACTTCAAAATAGGAAGTCATGAACGCCTTTTATAAATCATATCTATGATAGAGATTATGGAATTAGTTATCATCATAAGTTAGTTTATACGGTGCAATTGTTGCAACTTCATCGCTTCGAGGCATAACATTATGAAAAAATAACATGCTATAATTTACAAAAAAAAAAAAATCGCTATTTTCAATATATATATATATATATATATATTAATTTGATTATGAAGCATTTTTTAAGTAAACTTTTGTTATATATGGTGTGTTGATCATAATTTTAAAATGAAATATTGAAATTAATGAAAAGATGGGCTTTAAAAAGTTAGATGTGGTGATTTTTCATTTAATTATAAATGATAATCTTTATTGTAAGCCCTACAATCAGCTATTCGGGATTTGATTCGTAGAATTTAAGACGATCAAACAAATTGTTCGATCTAGTCCAAATTTTTCAACGAAGTTAGGAGTATTAGCAAAATTGATCCCATAAGTTTGAATTTAAAAAAATAAATAATAAAATAATTAATTACTATAATATTTAATTATTCGTAAATTTCTTATTATTTATCGAAAACGTGTAAAACATGTTCTAATAATTAATAAATCAATAGAGATAAATTATATGCATACTAAAAATTATAAAATAATATTTAAGAGTATTTATTTGTACCATACATATATTTACATGCAGGTAAAAATACACAAAAGCACTTAAAATACTCAAAATATGTTAAAATAACACTAAATAATTTAAGAAAATTCATAAATAATTAGAGAAAAATCAATAAAATTATGGAAAAATATGGAATTGTCTAGAATAGGGGTGTAGCATGCTTGGAATGAAGATAGAAAATCAATCAATTAAATTAGGCTAAATAAAAAGTAAATTGGAAGAGGATAAGAGGCACTTATCAAATGGAAAATTAAAGAAAAAAATACCTACCAGCATTATAAATTCAGAAAAACCTATTCAAATATCATTTTGGTCAGTTTGGAACTCAGGAAAAATTAAGGAGAGAAGAGAAGAGAGGAAAAACCAATTTTAGCAAAATTAGACAAAACGATATGCATTGAAAGCTTATAAAAGAAACCCACACACGAGGACTACCTGGAGAAAAATGGCCACCACCACCAGATGGTAGACCCCACATTAAGAGCTATAGACAATGGTGGAGCCACCGCTAATGGTTGGAAACTTGTCAATTGGTGAGTTTCGATTTTCCTTCTGAATTTGTTTAATTTAGTAAAATAATCAAATATACATGGAAAATTATGAAATTTAGTTTCCTTAAGTATTTTTGCATGTAGAATTAGAATATTAAACCATATTTTTAAATAGGCCTTATTCCAACAAATTTTGTATGAATTTTCAAAAATAGTAAATAATATTATTTCGAGCTAATTTTCGGTTTCACACTCTTCATATGATATATTTAATTTACATAAAAGTAATTTTTGATAAAATACACACTTAGTATTTATTACAATTATTTTGTTAAATTTGCCATGTTTTTCATATGAAAGAAATAATAGGTTTTGAATTAAATTCCTTAATGAATCTGATTTTTAATGACTTATCAAGCTTAGTTATGATTTTGGAAATATTTAGTTTGAATATTATAATTTTATTTGGTCATCTACCTAATTTAAGCTAATTTTTAGCAAAATCAAACCTAAAATCGGTATACCGAAGAATAATATATATTAAACTATCTTAGTATTTTTTATGATCATAATATAACAACTATAATTTACTGAGTATAATATATTTTATGTAGCTATATTGGAGTTTGAGGCATTAGTTGTATATATTATGCATAATATGTACTAAATATGTAGGCAAACAGTATATTTTAAGTTAATTTTGTAATTTATGATTAATTAGATATAATTTCTAATTTAGGATAATTAGACATTTTGACATGTTATTGGATAATAAGAGATGATATATGTAGTGTTAGAATTGTTAGATAGATGATATAAATATATAATATGTAATAATACATAATAGTGTATATAAGAATTAAATAAGTAAAAAATATTAGGTAAAAATTAATAGTATTATAATATTAGGAATATAATATAAATCTGATTTGGAATGTGAATTTATGAAATTATATAAAAAATATAAGTTATTCTCACATTGAGAACTAAATCGGTAGTTAAATTAGAATTATAGTATACCATATGAACTACAATATTAGTTAGAGACTGATTAATTTCACATTATGATTCGAAACGAAATCTTAAGATTACATATAACACCCGCAGTTAAAACTGAATAATCGGATTTACAAAAAGGAATCAGAACCCAGCCTAAATTAAAAATAATTGTAAAAGATAAAAATTAAATAATTAGGTATAATAAAACCCTAAACTGAAGATAATAATAAAAATTTTAGAACAAAACTTATTTATGATAGTTATGTGAAAACTAAAACAATATTTGTATTATAGGAATTAGCAGCAATGGTTTGTATGAATCACACCTTGAGTGAGCAAGTAAAGAGTCTAGGTATGTTAGGATTAATATATTACTATATTTCAGAGTACTAATTTGTAATATTCGGAGGTTTAAAATTGTACTTGATTGTGCTTGTTAAATAGTTAGTTGTACGCATATATTTATTTCTAAGTTTGATGCTATGATTTTAATTTGTTGTTCTAGCTTGTATTTATGTGATTTGTTTGAAATGATTGAACATCTTAAACTAGATCTAATTAAATATATGACTTGAAATTCTAAATTGGACTTGTATCGCAACCCATTAGGGGAAATTTGAGGTTCTTTGACCAAATACCAATCCCTTCGAAAGGGATAGCGCCGAATAACATAATTGGTCCCTTCTTCATCCTTAGTTGAACTAAGTGATAGGTGAGGAGGTCATAGCAAAGGTGAAGTTAATGGTTCAAAAGTAATCACGGGAAGAGCGATGTCTCCATTGCATAAACTTGAGTTTGGTCGTCGGTTATTACATTAAATGAAAACTCCTTAACTCGGATTAATGTAGGCGTAATTTCTCTAATCTCATGACGAGCCAGATAACGTCATGCAATGGCATTTGCTTTGTCATGTATTATACCTAATAATTTGATTGATAACCCTATTTGTGTTTGAGGTATAGTTTTACGTTTCCGTCCTAACTTATTAAGCCGTTGGTTACTTACATTCCTATAGACATTGTTACAAGTACTGGTAAGGAAGCGACTTATATTTACCATGAAGCTAATAACTACTGGATCATAGGAAGTAAGGAAATATATCTGAAGAATAGATATATCTTTAAGGTCTTAGCTTTTATTTAAAATCTTTTGTTTTCAAATAATGTATTACTTAAGAAGTATAATACAATGAAACCTTACAAACATTAATTATAATATTGAAATCCTAGTGTATATATATATACATTTTCATACTTTCTTAGGTAAATAACTTATTTAATTTATGAACTATTTACTTCAAAACGAGTTAATCATTGACACCTTATGTAAATTAAGTCTAAGATAGCAGTTGAAGAGTTAGTTTCTATCCTATAATGATTTGCACAGTAGGATTATTACGATTCTGTTGTTTTGGGGCGTAACATTTATCAAATTAGTAAATTAACTATTATTAACTAAAAATCCAAATAGCTAGTAGTAAGTATAAGGTATATGCTATTATACATGTTTACTTTTTGCCATAAACTATGTTTTCTAAGTTAAAGTTATGAAATTTAAGTATTATAGACGAAAATTGCCCCATTTAGTGAATTTTGGAAACATGTATGCTTCTATTAATGATTTCCTGAGCCTTACAAGTTGATAACAGTAGAGTTTTAATTAAGTGGAACTTGATTTAAGTGAATGGACGTGCAAATTGTGGAGTTTTGGTGATATGGAGCAACTATGGCAGTTATAAAAGGTTTTATAAGAGCTTTCCTAACTAAGTTAAGCTTAGAACATTACAGTAGAAACTTTAGTAGAAGGTTCCTGAGAGAAAACCTATACCCTAAACCTTAGTAGAAATTTCAGTATGTGTTTTGCTAGAGTAGAAGTGAACCTTAAGTCCTTATATTAAATCGTGTAAAAGGTTACCTAAGCAAAGGGTATTAGCATAGGTCCTTGTAAAAGCTTGACTTAAAGGTACCTAAAACCCCCAAAACACCTTTGTAGAAAGTTGAATAGAAGGTTCCACTAACCTATAAAAAAGAAATAAAACCTAATACTCATAACAAACACTTAATGAATACTAAAGGAATGAAAAGCCTAATCAAAGGTATAATAATTAAAATGCTATTACTTTAATAAATTATATGGAACTAAAATATGATTTGCAATATAGGGATTTTTAAAGAAAGATGAACAAACACTTTAGAATCAAAAGAGTGCCAGTGAATCCAAGTAAATAATATCAATGCTTAATGGCATTTTAGAGTATGTTATGAGTACTTTGAGGCTAAAGTATATGTTATTTATGGTTGTAAAGTAGTTAGTTGTACACATGCAGTGTATGTGGTTAGAATCTTTTGTGTTAATGTGGTAGCTCTACTACTTGTGCTGTCTGTCTTATTGTGTTTATCTTCTGATTTGATTATTTGATCACCTTATAATTGAACTAATTTGAACTCAAACTAAAAACTTAACTTGACACGTATTGTAACCTATTGGGGGGAGGTTAAGATTCTTAAAAAAAATACCAACCCTTTCACAAGGTAACATAATTAGCCTTTCCTTAGTTTTAGTCAAATAAAGCGTTGAGATAGGAGGTTGGGGACATTAGGTTCAAAGTAGTCATTGGAGGAGCCAGGTTTTCATTACATTAGTTTAGGTTTGGCCATAAGTCATAACATCGTAGCCATTATGTGTAATCTCCTTAACCCGGGTTAAAGCGGGTGCAATTTCTCTAATTTCACAATGAATTAGATAATGTTGTGCAGATGACATATGTTTGATTACATTGCATATAACTAACTGATTGACAATCCTATTTGCTATTATGTGGTGTAGACTTATGTTTCTTTCCCATCTTATTGAGTGATTAGTTGCTCATATCTCTATAAATTATTTTGTACTGCAAAAACCCCATAGATATGTAGCAATACTCATACCCATAAGTCAGTTGCATTTGTGGCTAGGAGTAAGGAGAAAGATGCTGATGGACCTAATCTTTTCAAGTTTTTTGAGTCTTTTGTTTCATTTTCTTCTTGGGTAAATTTGTTGGGTCATTTATATGACCCAATTAGATCCTTGACTTAGGCTATGAAAATTTATCTTAACAATTATGTTACTTACATTAAACAACCATTATATACATTAAACTTAGGCTACTTTTGTTATGAACTACTTTTGTAAATATTTGGTTAGGCTCTAACCATATGGAGATAAATACCACCCTTAGGCAAATGTACTTAGTCATGTTATAATATAGTCATAGATTTAAGTTGTAGTTCTCAATTCTACAAGGAACCATGAATATTGAGAAACTCTAAATTACTAGCAATTCTCCCTAAAAATTACCAATTATCTAACTTATTATCTTATTCGAATGAATATAACAAAATAAACTTAATAAGATAACGAAATAATAAATAATAATTAAGTGAAATAATTGACAATAAATTAAACAACTAAATTAAATTCAAAAGTAATTAAAATTGAGAGAAAAGAAACCTTGGTAAATCTATTATCTACTACGTAATTCTACATGACTTTCAATCTAAATTGTACCCTTAGATTGTGGAGATTCCTATGATAAATTAACTAGACTCGTGTCTCTTAATTAATTCCCAATCTTAAGATATTCTACTTGAATAGTTTCTACAATAAAATACCTTAAGATCGCATTAAGATCTTGCATTTCTCTATCAAGTTACCTTATTCAGAGAAATTAAACACCTTATCACTTAGCATATTTAATTACTTCTAATTGCACTAGTCCATCTATTACAAGATCTCACTAACTTTGCAGTTGATTCAAACGCTAATTCAATAGGCAACTATATTAAATTAAAGACATTATAGAATAATGTAATTGGATCACAAAAGACGGTATCATAGATCGAAAATAAAATAAAAAGGAATAATCATCACATTGAAATAGGGTTCAATAAAAGACTCACCAAAATAATTTTATTACGAGATGAAAATAAAGTAAAAGCTAAAAGGCACGAATGAGAGACCCCTTATACTTTGCCTTACATTGCTCCTCTTCGAAAATAAAGTAAAAGCTAAAAGGCGTGAATGAGTGACCCCTTGTATTTTACCCTACATTGCTCCTCTCCAAGGCTCTTCTCTCTACACTAAACATAAGACCTTATTTTTATAGGACTTAGACTCGAGATTACACAAGAAGCCTTTCAAAATTAGGAGATTCGTAAATTATGTCAAGTATATGCCCTAGGAACAACTCTGTAGCTTTGGGTGCGTTCTTCTTCTTCACATGTAACTTGTATCCTTCAATACAAATTATTGATGAGAGCTATACAGCCAAAGTACATAGTCATGTACATGTATGTATTCTTCTTTAGACATCAATTCTTAGTTAGACTTTGCTCCTTCGAATGACTTGATCAATGCAATTCCTTAATAAGGCTTCAAAACTCTCTAAAATTTCCTAAAAACTTGTTAGAAGCTATAAAAACACTTGCAAAAGAAATAATAACTACTTAAGCTTAAAATCATCAATAATTAACATAATTAATAAATATAATCATGCAAAATCACCCCAAAAATATATATTTTAAATGAGCATTATCAATATTCAATATATAAATAACTTATTGACTTCTACTAAAATTTATCTATTATGTTTATATTTGTAATGAGTTGGACTCTTTTGAACCATTAAGCCGTGTACGCCTTGTATAGATCCATCCATGGTGGTTGCTTAGCAACTAGCCTCTATCATAGGTTGATTTACATGATGAAATTATTATGATTTTATTATTATGGGGCATGACAATTGTCGTATGGGGAAAAGCGCTTGAAATTGGGTGTTTACATTTAGTTTCGAGGTTGGAGTCAGGTGTAGAAGGAGTTGCAAATCGTTTTCTATAGTGGCCTTTAGACACTATTGTTAAGTCTCTTGATTTGTCTTTGATGATAACAAAACATGTTATAAGTTTTTACTAATGTACTAATAAGTATGTATATATTTCGATAGTTTAAATTATAAATTAAGTTTCTTTTAGAGATTTATTCAGAAGGTTCGAATCCTGAGAAAAAGAAACAAGTCTACATTGTATTAAAAAAGTTTGCTTCAAAAGTTCATAAAGAAGAGTTAATATGGTACTTTAGAAAGTTTGTCAGAGACTTTGGAAAACACCTTTAGAAGCTTATTCAGACGGATGAACTAGAAGAATGACATATGAAAAATACATTAGATTTGAAATGAATAAACCCTAATTTTACTATATTGGGTATATTAAGAAAATATACTTAATCCCATTTTACTTAAGTAAGAATTAATATTTACGGGGATTATTTTTAAGAGAATTAATTTATCTAAGATTAGATAAGGATAAAGATGATTTTGAATTTTATGAGATGTTAAATTCAAAATTCAAGATTATCTGGAATTGTTAATCATATTACATCTATTAAGAAGATTTGACCGAGAGAAGATTAGATTAAAATTTCAAACTCCAAGATTTTCTTCAAATATCTATGGATCATCTTTTTAAACGTTAGAATTAGATAAACTTGAAATGGAAATAAACATCAACATTTTAGCCATGAGAAAACACCAATATAAAAGAAGAAACGTTTCAAAATATTGAGTACAATTTTGAGAAGAAAAAATATATACATCACACTCTGATCGTAATCAATTTCTACAATCTGAAAGAGTACATAACATTTCTCAGAAACTTCTTCAAAGAGTTGAACTGAAGATGCATTTACAACAATCTTCATGTCTGTTTTCCTACTAAACTATTTGTGACTTATACTATTGTTCTTAATTTTATTTTGTAAACATTATTTATTGTTTAAGTGTTGTTTTAGAGAAGTTTAATTGTACTCTATAGATTTATAATTAGCTTAGATTGCAGAGATACTAGATAGGTAGAGTAGAGAGTCATTAAGGCCAAGTATGGTAGATGTTTGTAAACTTCTCTTGATTTGATTTGATATATTAAATCAAGTGGAATGGTATCGATGAGGTAAAGTGGGTTCCAAATAGTAAAGCTGGAAGAGAGTAGTAAGCACAAGGTCAAAACTCTTTAAATCCTAAGCTTAATTTTCTCTTTTCTATCTTTCTAATCTAATTTTTTTTATTTGTGTTTGTATTCGTGTGTTGAAGTTTTAATGTACCACTATTCACCAATTAAGTTATTAAAAGGAGTAATTTCAATTAAATGGAAAAAGTTTATAAAATTTTCTAAATATATCAATTCCCCCACACCTCTCCTCTTGATATCTTATATGGGACTAACAACTATGAAGGCTAACATTTAGATGTTGTAGGGCACAAACACTCACAGAATGCAAATTTCTCACGGCATCCAGACACTAGTTGTATTAGCATCTAGATGCCATGTTTGCAGCAGCCCATAGAAAGTTTGTAGCTCGATTCATTTAATCTAAACCTTGTTTTTTTTTATTCTTAAAATGTGTCTAACCAATTTTCAAACAAGTTTTATCGATCAAAACAATTTCCAAACACCTCTTCATCAAAGATTTGTCCTTGTTCCATGTAGAGGCTTAAGTTGTAGAGGAAGGTATGAGATTGCTACAAGTGAAGGAAGATTTAAAGGTTTAGAATTAGGGGTGAATTTGTTGTTTACCTTGTTTAGTAAGTTATAGAGTGATAGAATACATCTTAAGTGAATCGTTAGAGATAGGTTTGAGATACTTGGTTGTTTGATTATATATTTTAATTTAGCTCAAACTTAATGCAAACTTAAACTTTATTTATGAATGCGATTGCATGTACTTGGCTTTAGCCACCGCATTATAAGAGGCCAGTGTGAATAGCAAGGCACCTAGCGATTTTTGTGCAATCTCGGTCTGAGTAGAGTCCTATGCTTAGACAACCCTATTAGATTTATGGGGGTTACTTGGGTATTTGGGGAGGCCCTAACACTAATACTATATAATATTATATATTATTTGCTCATTTAGGAGTCATGAGCTACCCTGAGTCTTGGGATACCAAGATTATGCTATATGTTTAACTTAACTTAATGAAGACAATAATTGATTCTTGTTGCATGTTTAGTTGATGCTTGTTATGCATGTGAGTTGATGTTACCTATTGATGCACATGTGCATTCGATATTTTGTACTGAGAATAGCTCACCTTTCTAGGACTTATGTTTTTCCAGTTGCAAGTTCAAGTATTGTAGATGTAGATGATTATTATGATGACGCTGGTCTTGACTATTACTACTATAATGAGGAGGATGACTACTACTATGGTGATGGAACGAGACTCACATAGATGTTAGGACATGATTATGTGGAATTGAGACTTTGTTATTAGCTTATTGATTTATGTGTAATTGAGTTATGTGCATACTTGTTGGTATATGTGGGTGGAGTCACCTGAGACGCATAATTTTTTTTTTATTTTTTGGTGTTGGTTTTTTGATTTATGAGAGTCATGGTGGTCATGGTTATAGTTATTATATATGTCGAGCTATGAGCTCTTTATTTCAATTGTATAGGTTACTACGAAATACAAATATTAAACGTACTTTATGAATTGAATGGTTATTGTACCTCCCTTTGTTTATGGAATGGTAGATATCTTTTTATGAGTATTGGCAGATGATTTGTAAATAATTGTGGATTATAGACAAGTTACAATTATAGGTTTCCAGATACCTTAACGTATTAGTCTTTAGGGTTAACTTGTGGTTGAGCTATGATTTTTTGGATTTTAGTATGGTGCATTTAGATTTTAGATTTCGATGACAAACATATTTTATTTGAAGAAATGAGTATAAACACAATTCAAATTTAGATTTTTCTACTTTTATTAAAAACATTACTTATCAATTTGATGATTACATAACTATCATATCCTTATATATATAAATTTTAATGTTTTTATGAATAATGCCTCTTCATTTTTTGTGGCTAGTAGTCGTTGATGATGTGAGACCCTAACCTTTGCATAACTAGCTTATACTTGGAATGGCATTTTATTCCTAGTCCAAACTACTCATGCTTATTTGAAAGTGCCATTGATTCTAGGATTAGGGCCAATTATTTGTTCAATGGAAGCTATTGTTGGATATTCTAGAGATAAAAGTTGGGTGGAAGTTACAAAGTACCATTGAAAAATAAGACCCACTATCAGTAAATTGATATTGAGTTTTGATATATAATGAGATGTTCAATATAGTTTAATTAACCTATAAAATTAATGTTTATAAGAGAAAACATGTTACTAGAATATACAGTTGGATCGAATATATATATTCTAGACAGTATAACTATACATACATATCTATTGTATCAATTAACTAAATAAATTTTAAAAATTAATAAAAGTATATTGTGCAAGTATAATGCGAAGCAAACATGGAACTACATTGAATTTGTAGTATTGGTCCTCGATATAATATGCATAGAGATAACTTATAATATAATAGTTGAATAGACAATTAATGCAACAAAAGCTAAAGTTCCCCTTTGACTTGCGGTGGCTAAAGAACTGAGGAATAGAAATGTAGTATATACTCATAAGTTTATATTACGTTATACATGCAAATAGCACCTACTTTACTCGACAGGTTTGGACCAAGTAAGCTCCTAAGACAGGTGGAAGTATTGAGCTAATTTCCTAATAATAAGACTAAAGAAAATTAAAGAAAAAAATTATACGTACACCTAAAACTACTATTTCAACTATAGAAGTATCCCTCATGACCGTTTAATACACGTTAGGAGCTTCGATTGAGGAAAACTTGGTAGTGTTGATTTTAGGCTTTCAAAAATAGATCATGTACAAGGAAAATTAAAGAATTGCATGGGGTTATGCATACCCAAGACTTGCCTAAAGTTCGTCACACCATCCTTTTCGTTCCTCATCTTCTGTCGAGGAACAAAAATAAGGTAAGACTCTTGGATATATGAAGTACTAACTTGTAATATTTAATGTTCTAAGAGTATCTTCATAGTTGAAAATGTTTAAAGTATTATCCAGTTTAAATTTTGAAAACTTAATTTTAGTATTTAAGAAAACAATGTTAATCGATAAATTGCATAAGAGACCAAACTAAAGATTTGCTTTATGCCATTTAGAATGGGTGAGAAAGAGGCTAAATTAAGAATATCATGATGTTTAAGCTTTGCAATTTTAACCTAGTTAATTTAATCTGATTTTTGCTGCTAAAATTCAACTCCATAAATCTGGTAAGAGTTATAAACTTCTAATAATGATGGCGGATTAAGAGATTTTCTGGTATTTTCCAATTTTGGATTATTTAGACTTAAAGCGGTATAGTATCATGTGAAAGCATATAGAAATAAGTATCCCATGGATTTTAACCTACTAATGCCTGAGGATTTAAATGGAAATATTACATTTCTTAAGAAAATAGCTTGATTCCTTATTTTGATGAATTGTAGGGAATTTTTATGATCTATAGTGATGTTGTTTTCTTATAATTTCACTTAAATGTGATTTAGCGAAGTTGTAATTACACTTTAGAATAACTAATTCGGATTGTCATGAAAATGGTGAAGTTGGTGTTGAAATTAGCCGATCTAGTGATGTGTAAAGTGAAACAATAAACTTAGAAGGTAGGTTAGAACTTTAGTTAGTCAAACTTTATAATGGATCAGTACTTAGAATATGACTTAGAACTTGGATCAAAAGGTACAAGAAGAAGGGACTTAATATGAAATGACTTAAGCCTTTACTCACTTATCAACCTAACAATAACAAATATAGTAATAAGTAAATCTACTATACTTTCATAACTTTTGCTACCGTTGAAGATATTTAGTATGTCATAGGGATTATCAACACAAAGAGTACATCTAAGGCTATTTTGCTTAGATTTGTAAAGATGACTTTGCTCAAACAATGACCCAAAGAGTGAGTTAGATGAAGAAGAACCCTATCACCAAAAACATCCTCGATTAAGTATGGAGTTAGAACCCAGGTTAGAATGTACAATATATAAATCTTACTCAACAATTGGCTTAAAAACTATAATCGACTTAAATAAAAAATACAATTAATCTCTAAATTAAACTTATATTCCTTAATTTGGGTGGAACCTAAGGTTGATACATTGAATGCTTAGGGATAATTGAAGAAGATAAGATCAATACATAAGGTTAACCAGTATTAATGTTAAAGTAAGTGGGATTAACACTTCATCGCATTTCGGAGTATTATTTTAGAATATTCGGAGACTTCAATATGTTATAGTTTTTTGTTGTAGTTTAGTTGTTTATACGTGTATGGTGTATGCCCTTGGTTTTTGGTTTACTGCTGTGGGAGTGGAGCTTCATGATGTGTTTGTTTTGTGTATACTATTTTGTTTAGACTACTTTCAATTGGTTTATCACCAAAGAAATCGAACTAATTTCAAGTCGGTCTAATTTTGAACTTGACATGCATCACAACCCATTAATAGAAAACAGTTAGGATTATCAAATCAAACATATACCATTCAATGAGGATATGGAAATAATTTTTTCCCTACCCTTAGTGGAACTAAGCGATATGAGAAGAGGTTACAGTACGGTTAGGGAAAATGGTTTGAAGGTAGTCTTAAGCGAAGAGTATTCTTCATTGTACAAGTCAAGTAATTTTTCTGATCTCATAATAGATTGGATAATGTTATCCAATGGCACTTACTCGTACATGTACTGCATCCAATTAACTTCATCGAAAACCTTGGTTATTTTTATGCTAAATACATACTTCTATCTCCATCCTACTTACCGAGCAAGTTGTAACTTATTTTCTTATAAATTCTTTTGCAAGTTTAGAGTTGAATGCAACAATTTACCCAATTTAGAGTTAATAGCAAATGGGTCTAAGGGAGTGAGAATAATTAAGACACGGTCAGATTTATATCTATTTATAGTTTTTACCTTTTTGGAAAACTAATTGAGTCTCACTAGACGACCTAGTAGTTTTCTATTGTTGGTCTAAGATGTATTTAGAAATACCTATGGAGTTGTAAACCTTCATTTCAAATGTAAACTTGTATATATATGTTCACCCTAGAGAAGTACTGCAAATCTGTTATAAAAGTTATTTTGACATTTTTCACCATGGGTTTTATTTTAAATAGGTACTGAATTTGATGTTTCAAAGTGCCAGAGTTGCATATGTGTCGTGTGACCTACGTCTATGATAACAAATGTAAGATCAGTTTTTATTTTAGAATGGTTACACAGTGGGACTATTTTTTATTCAACTTGTTTTGGGTGTAACAGATGATTTGTTAAAATATTTAAATGATGTCACTTAATATTTTTTTGAATGGATAAAGTAGAAACAAAATTCAATTTTAAATTTGGCTATATTATTTGAAATTGAAGAACAATTACCTTGGTATAGTTTTGCACGAGTCTTAACTTTTGGTAATGCAACTCTTGCGTATAATATTAATTTTCTTACATCTTTGCTGTAAGTTTTTAATCATAAGTATATCCTTAGTTAGCTACCATTGGTTTAAGAAAAGGTAAGAGTTAACGGATATATTAACAAAAATTAACTTCTGAAGGTGCTATTAAAGATGCAACCAAAATGTCATATATGCTTTGTTTTATAATTAAAACTTAAAACTTGACAAAATACCTACCAGATGTTGGAGAAGTATTTTGTTATAAGCTAATATTGAAGAAGTGCTACTATTAGAAAAAAAGGGTAAATTGAAATTTAAAACCAAGATGGCATTTTAGAGAATACCAAAAGTTAACGATAAAAGAAAAAGGTAATTTAAAGATGCATGTTATAAAGGTTATAGCCAAGAAGGCATCACTAAAAGGAAAAAATATGCCGAAAATTGTAGTCTATGCATACATATATATATATTTTGAATTTCAAGTTGATATTTTGAGCTACTTTAAGTATGATTATTTTATAAAGTTGATTCTAATTTATTCTATTGTTTCTCAAGTTTCATTTCACCTAGTTTCTACAAAGATTCATTGGTAAAAATTGAAATTTTAATCTATTACAAGTACATAGACTAAATTGTTTTTGCAAAAATAAAAAGGGAAACTCGAATATTTACCTTTAATTTCGTTATTACACAATGGAATTTGGGTTGAGTTATTGGCTAGTATTTGTAGTTTTCAATTTGATGAATTTATTGATGGTGGCGGCTTGTTGTTTGGTGATTGGAGGAATAAGAAATCAATGCTCAAAGTGAAGGGTGTGGAGAAGGCAATTGTAGATTTTTTTATACCAAGTGTTAAAGAGTGTTTACATAAAGTAAGGGATTGTGATTTTCTACTTTGAATTTTTTACCTTTTATTTTCAAGTGCTTTGAAATGACATTATTGGAAGTTTGTCGTGCCTAGAGAGGAGTAGTGGTGGTGGTTCTCAAGTGGTAGTCATTGATAGAAGAAATTGAAGCTCAAAGTGGCGAGGGTTGAGAGGTATTTCTAATACGGAAAAATTTCCAAGTGGTTAACCCGAGGTTCTCTTGTTGTGTACGATTTCCAAGAATATGGTGGTGGTGTTGAGTTGAAAGTCGGGTTGAGGCTGTTTATGTAAGTGAGTTTAAGTTGTGGTTTTGTTGAGTGGACAATGAATTAGATAAGGAAAAAATCGGGTCATCACTGAAAACGTATAAGGAAGCAAAGGATAGAGTCCCACATCCTTTTGTTAATTCAACAAGACTTCTATATATATGAATTGAGTAAAGTTAATTATTGACTAGACAAGTGTTAACAAAAAAAAGAAATTGAGGATAGGACGGTGTTTGATCTATTTTTTCCACGTTGATGTTTTGGGCCTACTGCACTTCAGAATTAATGTTACTATGGCTAAAATTTCAAAATTTTTATTGGTTTGACTTTATCATATGTGTATAAGTTATACGTATATTCAAATTATTTTTACATTGTATTTCAATGAAAATTTATAGATAAGCTTAAAATTTATTATAAAATATGAAAATATATTGAAGTTAATATTTTTATGCCATTAACTTATATTTGGAGATAATGATACTAATTCTTTTATTAGTTAACTATTCAGTATTAAAAACGAGATATATTTAAGTTCCGACTTTTGTGTTAGACTATGTATTATATTTGAACACTAAAATTTATTAAATAAAAATTCTTTATTTGTTTATTTATTATTATTTTTTCTCAAAGTTTTGGAATGTTTTATTTTATTTCTAATGAACTTGTTTACTCTCTAAAATTTATTTAATTAATTATTTATGAAATATAAGATTCGAAATTTTAAATTTTTACAGAATGTAACTCTAATCATATTCTTGTCTTTTATTTATAATGGGATATTATAACATCAACTTTTCTCAATGGCAGGCATATCAACTTTTCTCAATGGCAAGCACATCAATTATTAAGGTTTTTAGCAGACAAAATTATTCAAGAAAGCATGACTATTCATCTACTTGTATCAACCGTGGTTGTTAAAATTGCAAGTTAAAAAGTACTTTTTTACGAGTTTATGATTTTATAAGATTTTTCTTAACTAAAATGAATATAAAATAATTTATGTGCAAACTTTAATGAAGTTAAGAAAAAAGGGTAAATTGAAATTTAAAACCAAGATGGCATTTTTAGAGAATACTAAAAGTTAATGATAAAAGAAAAAGGTAATTTGAAGATGCATGTTATAAAAGTTATAGCCAACAAGGCATCACTAAAAACAAAAAAAATATGCCGAAAAGGTACATTAATAAAAGAATTTTCAAAAATATATTGTATAAAATATAGAGTAACTAAATTTATATCTATATATTTTTAATATATTAATTGTACGTACATTAATAAAAGAATTTTCGAAACCATATCGTCAATATATTGTATAAAATATAGAGTAACTAAATTTATATCTATATATTTTTAACATATTAATTGCAATAGCTTTTTGATTAATTTTATATTTTTATCAATAATTGTATTCTATTTTTGAAAGGACAAGACAATGCGTCGTGGCTTTCAACTTGTTTACAAGGTTTCAAACGCTCCGAAGATTTTCATTTCACAAAGTTTCATTTTAAAGTCAATCATTTGGCTACTAATGTCAACTATAAATTAAGAAGAGTTATTCATTCATTTCGATTCACCAGCTCGGAATCGTCCACCAATTAATACCAAAGAGTTCCATTTCATACTTTTATGTAGAGAAAAATCATAGAAAACAGGTCTCGGACCTCACGTGCCAAGGTTACTTCTCCGCGTCAACAATTCCGTACTTCCATTTTTACCTTTCAAGCTCATCCCGCGTCTGATCTGACCGGCAATCACCGGTCACACCCCGGCATTTTACTAAATCCACGAACGTAATAGGGCTGGAGTGGCTCGAGCCTGAGCATTAACCTAAGGGTATTTGCAATTTCATCTAATTTAATACTGTCTCGAGGAAAGGGTTTTAATATCCAAATCCAATCTCTTTTTTCCCATTTTGAACCCAAAAAGCAAATGAAACCACCTTTTCAAGGAACTGTGAAAGAACGAAAGAGAGAGAGAGAGACTCAAAACTGAAACCGAAACCCCTTTGGCTGAGTCAGAGCGAGTCCGATCGACTCAGTTCTTAGGGTTTTGAATTCTCAAATTAGGTATCCGGACGCGCCGTTTCTATTCCATTGTTATTCTATTCATTTATTGCATTCTAATCCGTTTATATTCTGGATCTCTTCCTAGTTTGCTATTATCACTTCGATTTAAAGTTACTGTGTTTATGGATTCTGTTATGATATGTTGAAATTTTGCATATGAGCTCAATTAACTTTGACAATGTAACATTGGTGTAATTTTTAATTCACTGACTGTTTCGAGCTGATATGTGCTTGTGATAACAGTTCAAGGCTGTTCAAAAGTCTTTTTGGTTCTTCGTTTCGGTTTAATGCCAGAACGTGCCTGTTCAAGCTCTGCAAAGGTGCCGCTCGGAAGTATTACATATTAGCTGGTTGATTGTTGCCTTTAAGGTTATGAAATTGTTCAGTGTAGCTTGGTATGCGATAACCTACAAGTTTGTCAAAACTATGAGAACATTTAGTAGCTAAGGTGATTCTTCTATTCGGTTTGCTGCTTAAAGGAGCCTGTTAAATTTTACACATCAGTTACATAGTTAAAAGTTGCGCTTAAAGTTTTAATATTGTTCAGCATATCTTAATTTAAAAGAACGTGAAATTTTATCAAAACCCAATAAGCGTTTACTTAATGCAAAGTAGGTGTTTATTGGTAAGTAACGTGAAGTAGGTTGTTGACTTTTTAATCCGGTTAAATGCTCAAATGAGTCTGTTAAGCTTCCATGGATGCGGGATGTGAAACTTTTGTATTATCTGGCTAGTACAATTTGCCTTTAAGTTAAACTTGTTTAGTTGTAGCTTAATATATGGTAACCTATAAATTCATTAAGAGCGTTTTCTTAGTTAATGTAAAGTAGGTTTGTTGATTCTTCAAATGTTGTCTGTGCATAGTTTAGCCCAGTTCTTAAAAACCTAGGAATTCGTTAAAATGGGGAAGGCATTGGCCTAGTCAATGTAAAGTAGGCCAATGCTCTTTATTTAGTTTGTCATTTCATTATAATGTGGACGTAGGTTATAAATAGTGATATGATTTAGGGATTATGTGAAATAATATTGAAGATTTGTAGGCTGAGTTGGATAGGGTAATTCAAAATGGCCATAGTGTAATTTCTTGAAAATTTCAGTGTCATGTTTGAGTATGTATGCTGTTTTCATATAACCACATTTCTTATCTGAATGATTCCTTGAGTTGATACTTTGTACATACTTGTTGATTCCTTTTCTTTTTTCTTTGGATTTTTGTTCAGGAGTTCTGTTGATAAATTCGATAAATAGAAAATGTCACGAGCAGAGGTACTCTGGGAGAGGTTAGTGAGAGCAGCTTTGAGGAGGGAAAGGACAGGCACTGATACATATGGTCGGCTTGCTGCTGGAATTGCTGGAAATGTGCCCTCATCTCTTGCAAATAATAGAGACATAGATGAAATATTAAGAGTTGCTGATGAAATTCAGGATGAAGATCCTAACGTTTCTAGAATATGTATGTATATTGGACTTCCAAATATTTTCTTTTCTGTTTCTCTAATTCAGGTTATGGTTTGGAGGTCTCTGTGATGTCACATCTTAATGAGATGTTAACATCAGCTACTTTACTAGAAATTATTCAGTAGTTTGGTTGACGATTTGAAGCTCTGATTGCATCACTTCCTTACTCCTGAAACTTGGAATCTTGTCTTCTCTGTGCAGTGTGTGAACATGCTTACTCATTAGCGCAGAATCTAGATCCTAACAGTGAAGGAAGAGGCGTTTTGCAATTCAAGACAGGTTTAATGTCCGTCATCAAGGTACTTTTTGGTGGCCGTGATGTTCAGACTTTGTTTAAGAGCTTGAAAAGATTTTATTATTGTTCTCACGTGCAGTAGTTGTTTTTCCATAACATGTTTGCCAATGGCATGCATGTACATTTGACTGCAGTGCTTTTCTGTTCTGTGTATGATTTGGAAGTATTTGTAGTAGAGTTCTAATTATAGTACAACATACAGCTCTTTTTCAAAGGAAGAATTGGTTTCTGCTTTTGTTGGAAGTAAATATCATGAAACACTGATAATTACCAAAAAAGAAATTGCCACTGATTGTTATTTTGCACTTTGAACATTTCTTCAGCAAAAGCTAGCTAAGAGGGAGGCTGGTGCAATAGATAGAAGCCAAGACATTGATCGTTTGCTGGAGTTTTACAGACTATATAGGGAGAGGAATAATGTAGTCAAGTTGCGTGAGGAAGAGACAAGGTTGAGGGAGTCTGATGCTTATAGTGGGAATCTTGGCGAGTATGTTTCTGTTTTAGATTTATGTTATTTCAAAATTTTATTTTAATCTTAAGGAATTGCTCTTTTTGATTTGATTCATCTACTTTGTACTAAAAAAAAATAAAAATTGTTCCTTCAATTAAAGTGGAATTTTTTCTTTTCTTTTCTTTTTTTTTTTTCCTTCTTCACATGCTTATGCTAGTTGATCTCCATTTGTACTCTTTATCAAGCTTGTAATTGTGTAAGCAAGTTCATATGCTGTACCCTTTAATGACAAGAATGTTCTGGTAAAAGTGAGAAAAAATGCTTTCCAGTTAAAAGAGTTGGTTAGTATTCTTAAGTAAAGTATTGCATATGTTCAAAAGTTTCTGAAATTATTGGCAGCAGCATCATTTCCTGCCCTTTTTCTAAGGGAGGACATGATGTTGAGTGTCAGGACAGTGATGGGAAGATGTGGTGATCTAAAGCCTGATAATTCAAAGTTGCATTATGAGACATGGATTTATGTATAATGATCTTATGTAGCAAGCCATTTACTGAGCTAGACTCATATCTTGCTCAACTCTTAGTTTTCTGGGTGCCAAGTATACTGATTGACCGTTTGATAACATGGTAGGTTGGAGCGGATAACGGTGAAGAGGAAAAGGGTAGTTGCCACATTAAAAGTTTTACGTACTGTGCTAGAGCAGCTGAGCCCAGAGATACCTGAAGAGGTAGGATCAATTTTCATATTAAGATTCTTATAAGCTTGAATGAATAAAAATAATTGTCCACATGTCTTAGTTCGGGAAAAAGAAAATTAGTATGTACTTAAAAAAAAAAAAAATCCCTAAGACAAGGTTCTATTAAAAATAATCCAAAAAATACCATACTTAAATTTGGTTTTTCAAAATGTGAATTTAAAATAAACTAAAATTGCATCTTGAAAAGCCGATTTTAAGTAGTGAACATAAAATCAGTTATTGGAAAACTGATTTTAATAAAGTTTAATAAAATAACGGAAACTAGAATTGTGTGGAAAATGTGTTTGGTGTAATGGCTAGTCGTCTGCACTTTAACTCTGACGTCAAAGGTTTGAATCCCCAAAGCTGCTTTTATTTTGCCAAAAGCAAATGCACCGAGTGAACAAACAAAAAGTACCGTGCAATGGACAGTGAACAAACAAAAAATAGCGTGTGATGGAAAAAATGCTCCACTGGGATTTGAATGCAGGTCTTTTGAATAAAAACTCCATGACCTTTCCGCTAGACAACAACATAATAATTGTTTAGTATAATTACATAGAATTGGCTTTTTAAAAGCCGATTTTATATTAAAACTAAACTCTTTGGCTTTTGAAAAGCTGATTTCAATATATTTTGAATTCACATTTTGAAAATCGATTTTAAATGTGTTATTTTTGGGATTATTTTGAAATAGCCCTATTTTAATAATTTTTTTTAAAAGGTACAATATTAATTTCCTTTTCCCCTAAAAATCTGTTGTCAGGCTTCATTACTTAAATAGTTTTATTTGATTGAAATATTGGTGCTGTGTTGTGAAAGTAAGAAGTATCCTTAGTTCATAGTAGTAATCCATGCATTTACCATTGCTCATTGGATTAAAGTAAATACATAGATTGATACGGTGCAGCCTCTTTTCATTTTATTTTTCTATTTTTCCCCTTCTCAAGTTCCATTATGGCTCTTTTCGTCCTTTAGCCAGAAATTCTTTTCTTCTATATAAAATAGGTCCGTGGACATTGTTTGCCCTAATCTTGACAATTTTTTTATTCTTTGATGAAAATTTCTGAACCATCTATTTTATCTCTTTTAAAGAAGTCAATTATTTTCAGGATTCTTGTTTTATCTTTCTTTTGTCAATAATGCCTTTTCCTAGGTCAGTTAGAGTAGTGAATTTGGTGTAGATTAAACTGGTTTTGTGTGTTGGAAATTTCTACAGCAGGTTTTTCCATCACTTTTTGGGTGCCTCAACTTTGATAAGTTGAATGAAGTTTAATATTAATTTATATGACAGATCCAACCTGTTCACCCAATTCGATTTTGCTATAATTTTCTTCCTCTTGATCCAACTTATCCTGACAAACCAACATGCGAAGCCAATAGCATGTTTGGTCCAATATTGGGTTAGTTATTAAAAATCTAGTTTGATAAGTGAGAATTTTTTTTTTCTTTTTCCTTTTTTTTTTGTTGGTTTGTGTAAAGGAGATCTTCTTGCATGAGGTGCTTCAATATGTTTGCCTGTCTTTTGCTGGTTGGAGTCCTTTTGTTTTGCTTCAATATGTGCAAATGATGCTATGTCATTTTGTTGCTCAAAATGCAAAGTAGTTAATCCTGCTTATTCTTCCCTTTCTCTGATAGTTATTCCTAACCTTTTTTAGCTCAAGCGGATTATGGAAAATGATGCAGCCATGACTGAAGATTTAGTTGCTTATAACATTATACCACTGGATGCTCCCAGCACGACTAATGCTATTGGAAGTTTCCCTGAGGTTACTTTACTTTGCGCAATTCATTCAGAGTTGTCATCTTTAAGTTTAGCTGAATCCACTCCAATAATATATTGTGTTTTGTTAGGTTCGTGCTGCAGTTTCATCTCTAGGTTACTTTAGAGGTTTGCCGGGGTTGCCTGCTGATTTTTCAATTCCAGCTACAAGAGAGGCAGATATGTTTGATTTTCTTCATTACGTTTTTGGATTTCAGGTTTGTAGTCACACATTACCTCATTGATAATTGTTTGCTTTTCTCATTGGTCTAACATTTGAAAAATTGAGTTATTGGAATTGGAAGATTCAATGGATTGGAAACATATCCTGTTTTTGAAAAGATGATGCAGCTTTTAGGTGGATTTTATTTCATTTAATTTGCAATGTAAAGCTGGTGAATAAATCAAGAACCCAGTGAATTTGTTTGCTTTTGGTTCCAAAAGATTGAAATGCATTTTCTCTTAGGACAAACAATGGACTCTTTTGCTTCATTGCCCATTTATTTCTATGTTTCTTGTAACAAAGAAAATATACGTTGTTGTAACACAGAGGTCTCTTGATTGATCGACTATATACTTCTGCTGAGAACTGAAGATGCCTCACTTACTTCTTGCTACCTTATTTCCTAATAAGTAGTTGAGTGTCCTAGTTGTTCATATTAAGCTCAAATTTCTCTCTTTAATGTTGCCTGCCTTAGATTCCATCAATAAATTATTCAGTCACATCTGTGACTTTGAATTCTCCATCAAATTTCAATATATTCTGATGTGCCCTCTAGGTCAGAGGATATCTCCTGAAGTGCTTCCCAAATATTTTTAGCAATCACAAAGAAGAGATACTTTTGTCCAATCTTGGATTCCATTGAACTGGCCCCATTTAATTTGTATTGGGCACTTTGAAGGGAATGGTGATCTCCTAAAACATGGTGAGAACCACTGTTAGACAGAGAAGCTCCTCCTTTTTTTTTTTTGGGTAATGTTAGTTTATTAATATGAGAAAAGAGAGAATGTACAAAAAAAGAGAGCCTAAGCAATCGATTTGAAACCAAAGAACAAAAGGGTTATTAGATCGATTCAAAGGCGACTATAAGAGCTGTACATAGCCTCATCTTGGAGAATGACCTATAATTAACAAAATTTTCCTAGCTAACTAAGAGGGTTTGGTGGGGAGAACACCAACCCTTGACAATTTCTTTTTTTCCAAATGTAGTAGTAAACAACAAAAGGTATTCTTTTATAAAAGTCTGAAAATCTTGCAAAAACCATCACATCATCGCTGAAGGGGTATGCTGTTAAGACTTCATTTAGTTGAAACTTGTAGATCTTGCAAATCTCCATCCAAATTGATCTTGTAGCTTCACACTTTGAAAACAGATATATATGGGATTCCTCCTCATTGTTGCAGAGATAACAGCAACTTATCTCCACTATTCCCCAAGTTAGCAACTTGTCTAGGGTGTACAACTTTTCTTGAATTGTCAGCTATAGGATGAATGAATGTCTTGGCTAGCATGTTTTGTTCCATACAATCTTGGCCCATAGCCTTTGTTACTATGTTGTCAGAGTGAGTTGTAGGCATCTTGGATGGAAAAGGACTTTGACGGAAGTGGCTTCCAAACAAGTTGATCCAAAGTAGAACTTGGTTTGCAAGTTGGTGAGAGGCAATTGGATATAGATTGCTACGATTCACCGGAAGGCTACCTCTAATCATTATTGTTGACAATAGAACTTACCTTAGCTTCTTTGGGCCACCCTAAACTATAGATAATCCTTTCACCCAACCAAAATGCTAGGGAGCCTTTGAGGTGCCAATTATCATAAGGATACTCCTTGCTCATCACCAATTTTTCATTGGAGGAGAGGGGCCAACCCAAGCTCTAGCTTGTAAATGTTTGGACCACGTCTAAGACCCTTTGGTCGGTTTTTTGATCGACCAAAAATTTTTGTTATTGAGAAGCTCAGTTTTAATCCATATTGGCCAAAGGGCATCCTCTTCATTTGAACAAAGATTCCATATGTGTTTGATTTATGCAACTTTATTCCACAGAGAGAGCTATGAAATACCTAAGCCTCCTTCATCCTTAGGATGGCAAACATCTCCCTAAGTGATTTTTGCCTTTGCTTTATGTTCATTAGAGCCATTCCACAAAAACTTTTAATTTTTGTTGAGGTCTTTGAGTATGCATTTGGGAAGGAGGAAGGTAGTAGACTAATATACTTGTAGAGAAAAGAGGATACTCTTAACCAGCTGAAGGTGGTCGGTGTAGGAGAGGCCTTGGATGTCTAATGACCAATTCGAGCAGCAAAATGATTCACGAGAATTCTTCAATCAGACTTGGACAATCTTGATGAAATAAGAGGCACTCCTAAATTCTTTATCGGTAAAGAGCCTTGTGGAAAGCCCAAACATGAAACTATGTAATCCTTTTCTTCTTGCAACACTCCACTAAGGAAAATGAGACCTTTGGTGGGACTACATCTTAAACTCGACAAGCTGAAGAACACCTCCAAACACTCTTTGGTCAAAATGATAGAAGCCTGATTGCCTTTTGAGAAGATCACGAGGTTATTGGCAAAACACAAGTGGGTAAGCTTGTCTTTCTTACATCTCTAGTGAAACTTAAAGTTGGGATTAGAATCTAGCTCCTTAAGAAGGCATGCTATGACTTCCATAATTAAAACAAAGAGATAAGGGGAGATAGGATCACCTTGCCTTAAGCCTTGCGTGCTTGGAAAGAATCTAGCCAACTCACCATTAATGTAGATAGAGAATCTAGGAATAGAAACACACTGTATAATTTGAGAAGTGAATAAAGGAGGAAAACCCATTGCTAATATAGTTTGTTTGAGAAATGACTAATTTACATGGTCATATGCCTTCATGATGTCAACTTTAATAAAACATTTAACTCTACGGGCTCCCTTATGGTAACCATTCAATAGCTCTTATGCAACCGAAATATTATCTATGATTCACCTATCCTTGATAAAAGTAGATTGTTCTCTTCCTACTAAGTTGGCAACAATAGAATTGAGGCTATCCGCAAGGATTTTGGATATGCACTTATACAAGGTATTGTAGGAGGCTATTGGTCTAAAGTCCCCAAAAGATTCTAAAAGTGTCAACTTTTGGGACGAGCCAAGTAAGTAGAATTTATAGAATTCAACAATTTGCTTGTAGCAAAGAAGTTTTTTGATGGCTAGAGTCACATTTTTTCCAACTAAATCCTAAGCATATCGAAAGAAGTTGGCACTATATTCATCCGGGCCTGGTGATCTATCTTTGACTAAAGACCATGTTGCTTCTTTCACTTACACATCCGAGACAGGTCTAATAAGATCCATAGCACACAAGGGACTGACCTTTTGCTTAATGATGTAGGGAAGCATGTCCAAGTGATGTCCTCCTTCATGACCATTGGCTAATAGGTTTTGGAAAAAGTTTACTGCTGCTTCTTGGATGCGATCTTTCCCACCTATAGTAGAGCCATCCGAGCCTTTTATAGAGTGAAAACTTTTGCAAACACTTCACAGTATAAGTGTAGTATTTGCATTCCTTAAACGCCCTCCGACCCTTCCTTCCCTCCCTCCTCTCTTAACCCTCTCCTGTCTCCTCCCTCTCACATGGTGTTTACCTAAATCAACTTATCTTCTATTGCCTCTCAATTGAGAGAAAATTAGATGGTAGTCTTTTATAGAATACTGATTTAACTCTGTTTACCATGTCAAACTATAGGTTTTTTTTTTTTTTTTGGGTAAGGTCAGTATTGTATTAATAACAAAAACAGGAAAGATGTACAAGAAAAGCCAAGTTTGTTTTCCACATTTAATGTCAAACTATAGTTTGTTGGTAAGGGAATTTGTCTTTTAGATATTGGATGATGGTGAATGATTTGATAGTTTGCTGACATCATCATTAATATGTAATTTTTTTGTGTCTTCAGAAAGATAACGTGTCCAATCAGCGTGAACATGTAGTTCATCTTCTGGCAAATGAACAGTCTCAGTTGCGCATACCTGAAGAAATTGATCCAGTGAGTTTCATTTACTAAATATTGCAATGATTCTTGGGATTTGTCAATGTCTCAGTTATGCATGAGTCCTCGATGACTGTGTATGGATGGACCAAGGGTCTACAATCTATTATTTTCTCTTTCATGTGCTATCATAAATATAAGTAAATGTGTCCTTTGGAACTATGTATGAGGAGATGTGTTACTTCATTGGATTTTTGTGGTTGGGGGGGGGGGTTGGTGGCGGTGAAGCTTTCTGACATCTTAGAATTGTATTGACAGTTTTATCTTATCTTGTCAGCTAGTTGCTACGGATATGTAAAGATGGAATGGTATAATTATCAAAATGCCAGAAAAAGAGGATGGAATGGCTGATTTTATAAGTAAACTGGCTGGTTGAGTTGTTTTGGTTTGCACATTGTGGACGTGGTCAAGAAGAGGATTAAATTGTAGAATCTGATATGTCTTTCTGTTTAGCTTGTTTTGGAAGCATTTAGCATGTTCAGTTCTTTCATGATGTGTTAAAGGATGAGAGAGGAACATTGTTGGTTTGTCTTCATTAGATAAATCAATACTTTCCATTGATTCCTTGGCATGTAAACACGGGGAATGGAGTATGATTGAGGTTCAAATACTTAACACCCAAAAAAGTGAGGGTTTTAATAATGCTTTCAAATATATATGATATGATGTCTATGCTAATGTGGATAACATCATGAAACCTTTTTGCATTTTGACTTGACCAAAAATTCAAAAGGAAAATATCAAGAAACTGAGGGTTCAAATCTTGGTATGTTTCAAGGGCACTGTTAGAACCCTCAATTATTAGAATGGATAATATCATAGATAATCTGGATATTCTAAGAACTTAATTGAGACACTTCTCTTAATTGGCCAACAGTACATTGAATATTTGCCATTCTCTTAAAAATTTTGGTTGATGGATTGTGACTATCTAAGATCTTTGTCTTTTTAAAAGCTTTTCCAGTAATATTTTTCAACTTTAAGACAATGGTTTTGTTTCTTTTCAGAAACTTGATGAGGCTGCCATTGATAATGTATTCAAGAAGTCACTTGAAAACTACATCAAATGGTGTCAATACTTGTGCCTTCAAACGGTCTGGAGCGGGTATGATTTCTTAGTGTTTTGTTAGACTATCTTTTTGGAAGATTTTTCCTTTGGATTCTTAAAAGTGTGGTTCTATATGTGGTTGTTGATGCTCAGGCATTTTCTGAATCTTTTGCAGTTTAGAGGCTGTTAACAAGGAAAAGAAATTACTCTTTGTTTCTCTTTATTTCTCAATATGGGGTGAGGCATCCAACATAAGATTCTTGCCAGAATGCCTCTGCTATATATTTCATCATGTGGGTAAAACTGCATAGCATTGTCTTTTCTATTCCCTCTGTGGTTCTCTTGGAATCTGTACAATTTTCTATCTTTCTATAGTTGCTTCTAGAAGAATTCCATGAACTGTAAAATTTATGCAGATGGCTCGCGAAATGGATGAAGTGTTGAAACAGCAGGTTGCTCAGCATGCCAATAGCTGTGTTATTAAGAATGGTGCATCAAATCTCGATAATGTTGCATCAAATTGTGATAATGGTGCATCATTTCTTGATAAAGTTATCACTCCCCTTTATGAAGTAGTTGCAGCGGTATGCCTTCTGATTTACTGGTCTATTATTGTAATGTTATTATATGACGTAGCTATAACACTAATTGTTTGTCGTGTATTTACTATATAAGATGTAAATGTAATTGTTTTATTACATTTACTGCATATGGACATACATAAATGCATATTATGGTGTTCACTTAGGGCTTTTTTGCTACCTTTCTGGTAGTGCATCCATTTGCTGGGCATCGATCCCTCGCTGGTCACTCTTCCCTTGCTGGCTGCTGTCCCTTTACAGGTTTCTATTCAAACGTTAGCTGTAGTTTTCGTTGCGGTCTTTTGTTGTTGCTTTGGCTAGGGCTTCTTCTCTTTCACCATCCTTGTCAACTGGGTCTATTCTTGCCACGAATCCTTCATGAGGGTACTCTTTTGCTGGTGTCATGGAGGAGTATAGACCTTGCAGCTTGATGTCCTTGAATGCCTTATCACCTGGGGGTGTTGCAACTTCTTTTGTTGCTGGCTAAGTGGTGAAGTGCTGGAGAGAGCTTGGGGCTTCAATTCTCTTACTTCTGTTATCTTGTTTTTGTTGGGTTTGCCACTCTTTGGTGCCTTGTCATACAAACCGATCCTCTCCTCTTTCACTTCAAAAATCACTCCAGTTCCTTCCAGCCCAGCCTCTCCTCTACTGCTCTCTCCTCTTTGCACTCTCTCCTTGGCCCTCCACATGCCCTCTCTAACCTCCTCTTCCTTCAAAAAAGCTTTGCCATCCATGCCACCCCCACTCCCTCCTCTTCCTTCAAAAAAGCTTTGCCATCCATGCCACCCCCTCTCCCTCCTCTCCTTGTCTTTGGCAACCTTCTCCCATGGAGGCTGCCCCCCTTGTGGAAGCAATTCTAACCCCTCTGCTGATCCGTTGAGTGTTCAATTCTTTTTTACCCCCTATCTTAGATGGAGATGATTTGGTTGTGGCTCCATCATCGGAGGTGGCCAAGTTTGGCGCTTGTTTGTGGAGACATTCTTTGGTCGGTCGTTTTCTCAGAAAGAGCATTCCTTTTCCTATTGTTGAAAAGATTACTCATGCATTGTACGATCATTGTGATTTGACTAAGCTATTGAGTAACGAGAAGGGCATGTTCCTTTTCATATTCTGAAATGACAATCAAGTTACGAGTCCTCTTGAAGCTCCTTGGTACTTTGCTAGTTATTTCCTTGGTTTTCAATGATGGGAAATGGAGATATCTTTCCCAAAGTAGAGGATTTACTTCTCTACCTGTGTGGGTCAAGTTTCTAGATGTGCCTATAGAGTTCTTCCATAAGCAAGGTATCGGCTATATAGCAAGTTGGCTAGGAAAACCTTTAGCGGTTGATTCCTTTACGGCTCCACAAGATAGAGTGGGCTTTGCCTGTGTTTATGTTGATATGGATGTTGATAGTGACTTTGTAAGCATGATTTGGGTTAGATGTATTGATGGTAGAAAGATTTGATTCCCTAAAGGTTGAATACGAATGGAAGCCCCATTGACGGTTCTTATGATTGTCTCTTTGGACATACTTCGATTACTTATTCATTCAAGGTAAAGAGGGTTTGCTTGATCCTACTGAATTGCATGTGGCTTCCTAGTTCCACCACTAAGATTGCATTGAAGCTTTTGGTTGAAGAGGCTATGAAGGACCATGCTCCTCATGTTGATGCTATACCCTCTGTTGATCCTGATGTCCCAGTGGAAGCGAGTGCCACTATGCTTGCATCTGAATGCTAAATAGCAGGGTAAACAGACAGGTTGATGCTATATCCCCTGTTGATCCCCATATTTTGTTGTAGTAACAGGCATCAACAAGAGAAGCGGTGAGGTTTAAACGGGTAGTACTAAATAAACTAATGACTTGATGTAGACTTATGATCAGAACTTTCTCCTCCCTAATTAGCATCAACAAATCCTTTAATGTTCTAATCAATTGACTATTTAAATGATCTGCAGTGATCCTTTCAAATATTTTAAAATATGATTTATTACATTCATATGATATTCTGTTGGGGCATTCATGGCTTGACGTAACACCAATTATATAAGTGAGGGCAGGTTTTACAAGAGATAAATATATTAATTTTCCTACTAGACACTGATATTGTTCAGTGTGGTTTTCAGCTATAGCATCTGCCTCTTGTGCTTGAAATTTCCAATTTGGAGGAAGTGGATGCGTTTGCACCCAAAATTTCCAATTCCTTCCAAAAAATCTATAAATTACTTACGTTATGATATGTACATTCCAGATTTACATCTTGCCATCTACATTCCTTGGAAGAATTATAGCTCACTCAATTGTTTAACTCCTATGTTCCCAAAAAGAAAAAGAAAAAAAAAAAAAAGAATTGTCTGACTTTAAATTTAGCCCAGCCTTTCTTCTTTAAGCATTTGATTTCATTTGAATTATAATCTGTAGTGATGATATGATCCACATAGACAATCGAAATCGACTTCTTTCCTTTACTGCTACTTATCATGAATAAAGTATGACGGGCTTGATATTGGGAGTATCCTTGTTGAGTCATTGTAGTATAAAAACACTTTGAACCAGGCTCTAGGTGATTGTTTTAAACTATACATAGGCTTATTTAATTTACACACTTTGTCATTCTCATTTTTTGACTTGAATCCTGGAGGAAGCTTCATATATATAATTTATTCTAAAGTTAACATTAAGATATGTTGCCAATTAAAAATAACATTATGATATGAGTTTTCTACATCTAACCAATGTAGCAACCACTCTAGATTAGTTGCTAATGATAGAAGCACTTGTTCCAAGTCGAGTTTAGCAATTGATGCAAATGTTTCATCATAGTCCATCTTGTATGTTTGGATAAGCTTTCTATCTCTTAACACTCCCATCAGTTTTATGCTTTACGCTGAACACCCATTTACTTGTTATTGCCCTTTTTCCTTTAGGTATATCCACAATATCTCAAGTGTGATTTCATATGAAGCTTTCATTTTGTTTGTGATTGTTTCTTTCCATCTTGGAAACTAAGAGTTCCATAGATGTTTCTTGAAACTCTGTCAACTTGAGTGATAAAAGCTTTTCAGTGTTGAGATAAATTCCCATGTGTCATATATTGGAAAATGGATACTTGATTCGAATTCTCTTTCCTTTTTGGAGTGCAATGGGTAATTCTTCAGTCAAATTAGCCTCTTTCCCTTCCCTGTCATCACTTACACCCAAGTTTTTCTCATTAAACACTTCATCCTTTCCTCTATCATCATGTCTAGGTAGCTTTGACTCTTGGCAAGACTGATTGGGTTGCAGTAAGGAGCTTTGATCTCCTAGTGTATACCTTCATTTCAATGATGGGGAATGAAGAATACGTGGAGCTCATGAAGGTGAAGATAACTCTGGAGACATTGGTACCCAAGTAAAATTTGGTATTTCAAGAATGCTTTTAGGCTAACTAGGCATGAACAAAAGTGGAAAAGAAGATGATGGGTCACTTTCTCCTCACGTGTTCTCGATGGAGAGAAGAGCCATAAAACAATTGATGTTATAAAAAAACAACATTAACAATAGCAGAAACTTTCTTTGTGGAGGGAGGAAAACACTTTTACCCCTTTTGAGTGATGGAATATGTAACAAATATGCATTTAAGGGCTCTTGCATCAAGCTTACTCCAATTTGGTTGATGGCTTTAGACAAAGGCAACATACCCAAACACTTCAGAAGGCAAGGAATTGACAACCCTAACGTGTGGGAATGACTCTTGAAGAAGACTTAAAGGAGTACTGGAATTTTAGTGGTTGGGATGGGATTCGAATCACCTAGGTAGGAGATAAGAGTGCATCTTCCCAGTAATTGTGGTACTAGGCTGGCTAACACAAGAGAACGAGTTACTTCTATCAAGTGTGGTTTTTTCTTTCAGCCACTTAGTTTTGTTTGGGTTAAGTATAAGAACTTTGTTGTAGTATTCTACACTCTGTTAAGTATGAATTGAAATCTGATGAGAAATACCCTTGCCCATTATCAATTCTGAATATTTGGATTGATGTTTGGAGTATGATTATAACAAATTTGTTAATTTGATGAAACACTGAGCATACATCAGATCCCTTTGTTAGTACACTCAACTTACTTGAGTATAATAATTAATGAAAGTAATAAATCATTCGTGACCAAATAAACTGAGTACTCTAGATGGACTCCATATTTCACTCTATATAAGATGAAAGGGTCTGGATGACTTATAGGGATGAGCAGGGTAAGTGGACTGAGTAAGTTTTGCAAGAGCATGACGATTACAATAAGAATCATTGTTTTCATTATTTTTGAATAAATAGGGATACAGATGATGTGAATACAAGAAACTAGGATCCTTAGACACCTATGCCATAACATTATATCAAATTCTAACATAATAGTCAGAGAGACTGTGGAATTACGGAAGAGATTGGATGTATCACCTGGTCTATTAGGTAATAAAGCCCATTCCTCTTCTTAGCACTGCCATTTATATTGAAGATAGGTCCTGAAGTTTACAATTCTGAGAGGAAAAAAATAACTTGACAATGCATATCTCTAGTGAGCTTGCTAATTGATAATAGTTTGATATCAAATTATATATTAAATCGGGTGCCAACCCTTGTCCTTTAGCATGCACTAGACCACCATTAGCAACCTAAACTTTGATATTTGTATCACATACACCATAATTTTCAAAGAATTTCAATGAGTTTACCATATGATTTGATGCCCTTGTGTATTATCCTAACATCTCCAACAAGAGATAAGGGAGTGCTTGACTACTTTTATGCACAGTTAAGGTTGATGGAAATGTAGTTATATCTTGTGCATCCACTTGTGGATGTCTGAATTCACAGGTTGGTTGTGATCGGTCACCATTGATGACTTCAGTTGAGACTGGTTGGGATCATCTGAGCTTTGATACCTTGAAAAGAAAAAGGATTAATTTCTATGAAGAGAAAAAAAAAAATGAAGTAACTTCTCAAATCATTATCCATGCCACCGATCATCTGTATAAAGGTGATAAGGTGCCGATTATTAGGGGTTTAGCTAATTAAAACACATAATATTTGGTCGAATATAATAATGATATTTGACCAGCTGATACACACAATTAATAATTTAAAATAAAATCTTTACATAGAAGACACCCATAAGAAAACTAATAATTATTATTTCCTAAAGATTTTAACTAACAGTATCAACAACACATAATGAAAAGTGCATATTAGAAGATGATGCACATGCTATGTGTGCTTAAAAGTAAGTGCAACATACTCATTTGTTTTTAATCAACTATATAGCTTTTCCACACATAAATAGAAAGGCTAGTGAAAAAAAAAAAAAACACAAAAATTTAATGGAAAAAAAGTTAAAAATACTATATGTTTATGGGAAGAATTGTTTGGAAATGATTAGATTTCAGAATTTCTATAATTGGAGATAGTTTCATTTTATTTTTCTTTTTCAATATAGTATATGTAAAATTTAGATTCACAATTGTTTCAGCTAGAAACTTAGTATTTTATATCTTTTGTGATTGTGTATTTATTTATTTATTATGCTCCCTTTCACTCGTGGAATATTAAGTTGATCAATCAATTGTATATGGATTTAATTGATATGGGGGCATTTTAACTTATTCTCCTGCTCCAATACAATGTCAAATTTAGATCCATAACAATCTGGTTTAAGGGTAAGTTTCTAGATTTGCATCGGTTTTGTATTTACTATGAATGATGGACATTGAAATTGGAATGAAAAGTGAGAAATAACAGAAGTGAAAGGTGAGGCTAATGTGGATGGATGGAGGGAGATGCACAGAGAGGAAGAGGGAGGAGTGGTAGATACATTGAATGAATTTACAGCCATTCACTTCACTCAATGGAGTGAGGCTGTAATGGAATTGCTATTATTGAGGAATAAAATAGTGTTGTAATAAACTTTCAATGGATATTATGCTATTCAGTTCGATGTAATGGAATTGATAATATGTTATTCAGGTGATAGAATTGATTGAGGAATAAACCATGAATAAATAAAAAATGTACCATAATGCCCACTGCTTTTATATAACGATAAAAGTCAATCTTGAAAACAAAATTTTCTTTTGATATGTTCAGTTTTTCGTTTTCTCATTAGTGTTTAATATGTTTTATTATGATATTTTGTGATTATTTTAATATGAAAGCAGATATTTATTTTTGAAAAATTATCATTTGGAAACTTTAGTTTTAATAAGTTAGTCTCGAGCTCATGTTCTCTGGTGCAAAGAAATGGTTTTTATTTTTTTTATTTATATATTAAAAAGGGTTTTTATGCACATTAGTGGTTGAAATTAAGGTTTATCTTCTCATTAAACCTTAATTTCTCTTTTTTTTTTCCCCAACTTCAGTTGGTATCTCAACCATGACATGAATACCATCATATATCAAACGTAATAAAAAATTCATTCATTTATTTAACCCTTTACCAAAGATAGCCTATAAATTTATAGAGAGAAAGATAATGGAATTAAACTGACAGGTATTATACAAAAACAACATCCAGATTTTATGGGAACCTGCGCATGGCCAACTTTATATGGAAATCTTGTAGAATTGTAAAATTCATTAATGACATAAAGATTTGTAATATGGAAAGATGCACATCCTTTGTAGTACGTTTAGATTGTAATGAAATACAAGGATTCATATTTGCTGTTTACAGTCAATTATAGTTGTATGATTGCTGTTGAAGTCCTAACATATGAATTTCACTTCACCCCTTCTTGCCTGGATGTGAATATTAATAGGGAAAATGTTATTTTTGGTTGATTTATGTTCTCACTACCATTGTACTTTTAATCAATCCTTCAATTAGCAATTATTTTCTAGTTATCTAATAGTGCAGATCAAAGTTATTTGTCATCGTTGATCTTCAATTCATAATTCATACAACTGGGTACCATGAAAACTTTGAACTCAGTAGTAATTAGCCTTTTCTCCAGTTGGGTACTGTGAAAACTTATCGAAAAAAAAAAGTAAATAAATCTGAACATCTCAAAATAAAAATTATATGTTCATTATTTACAACTAGGTATTCAACTCAAAAATCTATTTGCAAGGGGAAAAAAACAGCAGAAATAATTTTGCAGAGAAAAATCAATATTATCCAGAAAGTGTTACGAAGATTTAAGAGTTCTGCAATTGATATGTGGTTGGATGTACTGTTGCCTGATTACGGACATGATGGAAGATTTACAATTTTTTCGAGTAGAATGAAGCAATGTCACCTGCTTTGGTGAGCTTCAGTAGAGAGAGAGAGAGATAGATTACCTTAATATTACGTGCGAGACAATCACATTGATGCGATCCTAAAGTAGAGTGATATAAATGTGTTAGGGAGTGTGTGTGTTTTCTGTTGTATGTGTTGTACGGTTTGTAGTATATTGTGTTGTATGTGTGAGCCGTGATGTGTACTGTGTAGTGTTGTGTGAGTCGTGGTGTGTGCTGTGATGTGGCTGTAGTGTTGCTGTATTTTCTGCCCTGAATCTATTGAGGGAAAAATAGTAATTGTACAAGATAAGAATACTATAAATAGTGGCTGAGGAGGAATTGTTGGGAGTTAGTTAAGTAGTTGGTTGGAATCTGGGCTTGAAAGTCAGAAACACTGTCTGTTAGGATCTATTTCCTGAAGAATTGTGGCAGTGTGGCTTGTGAAGACCTATTGCGGTGTTTTCCTTTGCAAGATCCTACTTCTGCACTAGTAAGACTACTGAAATTTGTTGATTTCTATTGATTGTGAACCCTAGAATGTATCACACGTGGTAACTTGCTACAATCTAGGATTGATAAGAGTTTAGAAGAGAGCAAGGACTTAATAATAATATGTTCTTTTTGATAATGATGATACAAAGTCTCATTGCATGGTTTTAACTCATTCTAAAAACAAAGGAGTGGATGAATTACACCATACTGTCTGAATGCTTGTAACATACCATTCGGCCGGTAATACTAGAAACAACAGCTTGTTTTGGTTCCCTTGAACCTGCAATATGACCTGTAGTACTTCTTCCAGATGCAGTATGCATAAGCGTGTAAAATTAATGAATTAACAAAGTTGAACTCTTCAGGCTTCGGTTGATTATTGATGATCCTCAATGTGAAGTTCTGGAGGCTTCTTGCTTATGCTCTTGCAATTGGTCTTGCAGGTTGATTCCCATCAATATGTTAAGTTGAATGAGCTTATTTTGGGAGAAAAATAACTCAATTCTTGAATTGCTATTCATAGGTCTGGCCTCTGGGTAATGAGCCAATAATGTGATAGCTATGGAAATGCTATTACAAACCTAAAATGCAATTAAACGTTGTAATTGCATTTCAGTAAGGAATAAAGGGGGGAATGGAATTACTATTATAGTGAACTGAATGGGTTGTATTTGTAATAGACCCACTGGATGAAAAAAAATCATTGGTGAGCTTGACTAATCATTGAAAATAATGAGAACTCCATGACTTATAGGGTCATCTGTTTTGGTTATAAAGATATATACATTTGTAACATCCTATTATGTTATATAAACAGTTATATCTGCAACATATGCAACTTTTCTTGTTGCGATATATGGCTATGTGTCAGTGTTCCTTCTACTATGATTAGAAAGAAATGAAGAATTTGAGTTTTGGAGGAATTTCTTATATAAAGATATTGGGAGAAACAACATACTGTCAATATCCCAATAATTAAAGTTTCTGATTCAAATTGAACTCCATAAGAAGGAATCACCCTTTAGTGGAAAAATAATTACTTTCCCATCTTTTTTTGGGTAAAGGACTTTCTGATCTATCTGATTCAGCCATATATTGAAAAGAAGTACAGGAAACTGCACTGCCCAAAGAGCTGGGGTATGGAGGAGATCAGTCACATGTTACGTAACCTTATTCTCACACTTAGGAATGAGGATATTTTGCACCTTAAACCTGTGGCCTTTAGTTCACCAAGAAGCTACATAACCAATTGCGCAAATGCTCTCCCTCAACTTTGGAAAGATGGATGCTTAGATGTTTGATTATTCAATTTTGAGAAGAAAAAATTTAGATAACTTGTCTTCCAATATTATCTGGATTATCTTTATTCTATTCATCCAAATGAAATTATCTGGACTATGTGTGTCGATGCTTAAATTTTTGATTACTCAATTACGAAATAAATTTTGATTTTTTCTTAGTTCTCTTTCATTTATGAACTACATTACTTGTCAGAAGAATTCTGTGTGGATGCTCTTTATTAGTTAGTGCTTAATATCTTCTCCAGTATCTTATAAGATGTATGACACTGCAGGAAGCTGCAAACAATGATAATGGCAAGGCACCTCATTCTACCTGGAGAAATTACGATGATTTCAATGAGTACTTTTGGTATTGGCTTCTTTGGATTATGTGTTTCTGTGTTGCAATATAAATAGCATTGAACTTGGCAATACTTTATTTTTGGGTTGATAGCCACCCTAATCTTGTGAGAGAATAAGCTTATCCATTTTCAAAAAAGCTAGTTTTTGCCTGGTAAAAAAAAATTTTTTTTATTTGCTGCTGTTGGATTTGGTTCTTGGTGGATATGGTGCTTGAAAATGAGCTCCTATTTGAAAATGGCTATTTTGTTATTTTCTTTCAAACATTTTTTAGTAAACTTTGTGGCATAATTCAAGAACATTTATCTGCTATTGCATTATATACCTTTTTTTTTTTTGGGTAATGAATGTCAATATATACTTGGTAAGAAACATTTTGCATCTTTCATATTTAAAAGGTGGTTATTTTACGTTTGTTAAATAGATATGTGTTTTTCAGACCTTTTCTAAAGAGTGTTTTTGTGGATAATATTCAGAATGTGGCTTGTAACCATTACTTGTTCTTTTCATTTCCTCGTCTTTCTTTTCTTTTCTCTCTCTCTTTTTTCTTTTATCCTCTCTCTCTGTGGCTGCTTTTGCAACTTCCAATTTGGCCTATTGATTTAAACTTTACAATTCAGGTCTCTGCGTTGTTTTCAACTTGGCTGGCCTTGGCGAAAAGATTCCCTGTTCTTCCAAAAACCAACACCAAAGACAAAGGTCTGCCTTTGATTGCTATTTTGGAGGTCTATGATATTTTATTTGATGCACTATTGATTCCTTTTCCTTGTCTTTATTTTCTACTTCAGCTACTTCTTAGGACTAGTGGCAGCCAACGCCAAGGGAAAACTTCGTTTGTTGAACACCGGACGTTCCTTCATCTATTCCATAGTTTCCATCGCCTCTGGATATTTCTTATTATGATGTTTCAGGTACATATCATTTTTTTGTTGATGTTGTGACGTACTTTTGTGCTATAGGATTGGGTATTAACGTTATATGTAGGAGAATCCACTAATAAATCTGGTCTAGGAGTTTTCCTTCCTTTCTGACCTATGCTTGAATATCAAAATATGGGCTTGTTAAGAGAGAACTTGACGATATCTAGTATAAATAAACTTTTCTGAAAATGCTGGCATGATTTTCTTTATTTCATTACAAAGTCTGTTTTGTAATACATGACAGCAGTTATACATGTAACTGCTATAACAATAACCACTCCCTTTATTATTTGGCACATCATTATAACCTTAAACACCTGTAGACTAGTCTCACAACACTACTGGTGGACCCACCTAAACATAGAAAATAACGTCACACAAACAATAATAAATACCATAGATATTACTAACATACTTAACACCGACATTACACAATCATACTAAAGAAACAGGACAGGACATCAAGGATTCTTCCTGTTCTTGCATGAATAAACACACTCAAAAGGAACCACGCTATGTTGCTGTTTGCGTGAAGTGCTATCATTACGTATAACATTTTTTCATGGTTAATGTTAGTTTTTAATGATCTGAATTCTCAATCATGCCCATTAGTTTGTCATCTCTCTCTATCCCCCTCATCCACACAAAAAAATATTATTAAATGTTTCAAGATGTTATATACTTATTTTTTTGGTGGAGTTTCATGACATGGCGCTAGTGTTGTCAAAGGCGAGCGCCTTGTTGCTTAAAGTGATGAGGTGAACTGCGGCTCACTGGTGTGCCCTGGTGGTAGCTGGGTGAGGAAACTTGGAAAAAGCGCTTGCCTTTTTGTCCAAGGTGCAAACATGCAAGGCACAAAAGCAAGCGCCCTTGCAAAATGTCTGCGAACTTATGTGGTTGGCTGAATTTTTTGAGTGTTTTATGTGATATTAAATAGCAAGTGATAAGATAAATTGTGCTAATGAACTTTTAATATGAAGTTCCTAAGTCACCTACCCCATTGCCAGCCATTCTTCATAAGGTAATGTGGATTATGGCTGATGTAATAATCTCTTTTCAATTTTCCATTTCACCTATCCTCATATCAAGCTGTTCCTTGTAATCTAATTTATGTAACGAATTGTTATTAACATAATTGTGGTTTGAACTTGTTAGCTTCTTTTATTCTTTTCTTAAAATTTTAATATTCATCTATCTTGGAAGTTTCATTTGTACACATTACCCTTATTATTTGTCAAATTGGAAATCCAAAATAAACTCCTATCTATGTTCATCGTATTTGAAGCTAGTGATTATTTACTATTAAAAATTTTTTGTTAATATTTTACAGATAGAAAATATTTTCAGTGAAAGGATAATACATCTCAAATTCGTTTAGATTACATATTATATGTAGTAATAAAATTAATGACTTAAGGGGATATTGATGTAGCATATTGAGTGTTTGCTCTTAAATTTATGCATATTCCTATTGGCTTTATGGATTGCGCCTGAGTTTACTCAGGTGTGTGCCTTTTCTCTCTCTTCTTCTTCTTCTTCTTCTTCTTTTCTTTTCTTTGTTTTTTTTCATATTTGCACTTCTTGCCTTTGGCGATTTCAAGGCCATGCATCTTGAGTGCATCTTTCGCCTTTAATTACTTTGTATGGCGGAAGGATTGGTGTGATCGACTGCTAAGTGCTCCATTGATGAAGCACAGGATCTTTTACTAAGCTGCCTTTGCCATTCATCCACTATTTTGGTGGTTTATGATTCTTATATGAGCGATCAAGCTTCAAATTTTGAAAGAAAGTTTTCTTCTTTGCATCATGATGCTTCAATGAATACAATTTGATTTTAAATTGTCTCTGTGATTAAGAAAATGAGATGACCATTCTTTTACATAGACTGCATTTTTCCTTTTAGGGACTCACAATCATTGCTTTCAATGAAGGACGTCTTAACTCAAATACTCTTCAGGAACTTCTCAGTCTTGGCCCAACATTTGTTGTCATGAAATTCTTCGAAAGTATGTTTGATTTACCGTTGACAAACCCGTTTCGTCTTTTTGTCTCTCGATTGCAACTGATATCTCTCCCCTCTTAATTGGTTTTGTGGATGAAGGTATCCTGGATGTGCTAATGATGTATGGTGCATATTCTACCACACGGCACCTAGCAATTTCTCGCATTTTTCTTCGCTTTATTTGGTTTGGTGCTGCTTCAGCGTTCATTACTTTTCTTTATGTGTATGTTTTTGTGGTGTTTCTCTATATTTTTTTTTCTACAATCTATTATATTTATATGCATTACTTACCCAAAAAAATAAAAAAAGAAAAAAAATTTTATACGCTTTTAGTTCATAATTGGTGTTTGCTTGTACATGACATAATACAGGAAAGCTCTCCAGGAGCAGGGTCAGGCAGATTCGGTTGTCTATAGAATTTATGTGATTGTTATTGTCATCTATGCTGGAGTCCAGTTTTTTATCAGTTTCTTAATGCGGATACCAGCCTGCCATCGTTTAACTAATCAATGTGATCACTGGCCTCTGGTTCGCTTCATGAAATGGATGCGCCAGGTTGTTATAATGTCCACAAAACCCTCCTGCCCCCCGGCCCCACCCCCCAAAAAAAAAAAAAAAGACTTGATGAATTGACATCTAATGTCCATCAGATGGTCAACACTCTGTTGCCTGATCTCTTATTCTTTGTGTGTAGGAACGGTATTATGTTGGAAGGGAGATGTATGAGAGTACCACTGATTTTGTCAAGTAAGATCTATGAATCTTCCTCTCAAATATGGTTTATTCTATTTATTTGATGTTTTAACTGTATTATCGACCATTGTCTTGAAACAAAATGTCTCAATCTATACTTACAATAATCTGTAAAATTACATATCTTAGGCTAAGGAGAAATTGTTTCTTCTCCATAAAATCAGTGCAGAAGGAATTAGCTAGTTAATAACTAATATTAAATCTGATAAAAAAATTCTTAGCTAGGAAATCTAATATATCCTATAAGATTCTTCACATCTAACACTCCCCCTCAAGCTCAAAAAATAAATGTCCATCATTCCTAGTTTGCTTGTTGATTGATTCAAAACATGACTTAGGTAGAGATATTGTCAAGATATCAACTTCTTGCTGATCTGCAGGAACTTATGACAATCGAATTTCCCTCTCCTTGATTTTCAATTGATGAAGTATTGGTCAATCATCATGTACTCTGTCCTATCATGTTGTATAAGATTTTTCACCACATCAATTGGTGTTTTGCTATCACTAAGCACATCTATCTAGTGAATATGGAATCTTTAGATCTTTTGTGAGCCTTGGTAACAAGATCACCTCACGGGTTCCATGGGACAGGGCATGGAAGTCCCATACCAATTCTTGAGACCACACTTTGTGTTTTACTCCTCTAAGTAACCAAATTGCCCCATGTATCCTCTAACTTCATTATCAGCTGTGACACTAGTTGGATTTGCATCAACATATCCTTCAACTCTTCTTTCCTTTGGTTGATGAAACATTAGTCCCTTACTTAGGGTTCCCTTCAAGAAGCTTGGAATGTGATTCATTGCCTTTATGAGTCTTTTGTTGGAGCATTCATTACTTGGCTAATCATAATGATCACGTGAGCTACATCAAAGATCAATTGCGAGATAGGTATATCAATCTTATCCTTATGTTTGTCAATTTTTGAGTTTCATTATTAGTGTAGATGATGTCATGAACATAGGCAATTAATTGGGATCCTTTTCCTTTCTCTATCATTATGACAAACATGCTATGCCTTTTTACCATACCCAGTGTGAACCGATATGCCATATACCTTCTTGAACCATACACTAGGAGAGAGTGTTTTAACCCATAAAGTGACTTCTTCAACTTGCTCAATCTTTTCTTTATTCCCCTTTGGCTCAAAACTAGTTGGAAATCTCATATAAGCTTCTTCTAGCTCACCATTGAGGAATGCATTAGAATTTTCACTCAATTTAACTTAACCAGCAAAAGTATATTTGTAATCGATTCCATGAGTTTGTTTATACCCTTGATCCCCAATACACAAGCTTTATATCTCTCAATACTTCCATCTGCTTCGTGCTTGACATTGGATAACCATTCTCTTTCCCTTAGGTAAATCAATGACATCCCAATTTATGTAAGGCCTGTACCTCCTCCATATTGCAACTTTCCATATAAGATATTTTCTTGCATGTTTCTTGGATGTCTACACTATATATTTTGCTCCAGAAGCCTACGTATCTTGGAGAAATCTAATCATAAGCTAAATAGCTATTAATAGGGTACTCTGCATAGGATCTCCTTGCTTTCCTAAGAGCAGTAGGCAATTCCTCCATCTGCCCCCAGCCAATAGTCTCATCCACTTCTCTATCATTCCGTTCACTTGAATCTACCTAAACATTGCAAACTAGAGTAACTAGCATTTTTCTTGGATGGAAGGTTCAGGAGCACTATTGGGGGGACTACCTCAAATTTTCCACTGCAAACTCTCTAATTAACTTTTTGGAAGTGTTTAAAGTCTGCTCTAGTCTATAGTGGAGGAAGCTTCCATCAGTTTTGTCTATTATCTTTGGAAGGAGAGAAATGAGGGAAGATTGCAAGCTGCTCCCAACTCCTTTAATTCTTTAGCTAGGACAATTTTGTCGTGTATAGTGTAAAAGCTAATTTTGTTCCTTGAGCTTACTTGCCAAATTATTGGTTTGTTAGGTAATAAATTTTATAGCGCACACACCATATCTATAAGCTTATACTTTTAGATTAATCGGTTGTGGTACTATTTATAATATGGTATTAGAGTGAGAGGTCTTGGTGTCCCGCTTGGTGGGTCTCAATCAATGTTTCAACTCACCAGTGAGGGAGACTTAGTAATAAATGTAATAACGCATACCAAATCTATAAGCTTAAGCTTTTAGATCAACTACTTGTGGTGTTATTTGTAACAAATTTAAATACTCCCTTTTTTTTTTTTGTACTTAAATCAATGTTTAGGTCTCCTCTTGTATATATATTAGTGTATTCCTTCTTTTATATTTGAAGGAAAAATTGTGGATTGAAAATATTCTATTTTATTCAACTTAAGTCAGAGTATTTAAGTACATCATAACATGCAGTAGGGATAAGGATAAAATCCTTGGATATGTACAAGATAATGTTTAGTCACAACAAGAAAATCTCTTACTGATATTAGACTTACCTTTGTATATCCAACAGGAAACAGAAAAAAAAAAGAAGGTAAAAGATAAACTAACATAATAACTAACATATATCCCCCTAAATTATCAACACTCTCTCCTAAGCTAAGGAATAGATATTAATCATTCTTAGCTTGTTATCTCTATAAATAATTGCTTTGGCAAAGATTTTGTAAACATATCAGCCTCTTGATTTCTCAAAGAAGTATGTTGTAACGTAATGTCTCCATTTTCTAACTCAGTCTTTATAAAATTCTTGTCAATTTGAACATGTTTCGTCCTGTCATGTTGGATTGGATTCTTCACAATATTTAGAGTCGATTTGCTATCACTAAGTAACACAACGTTTTCGATGCGAACTTTTAACTCCTGAAGTAATCTTTGTATCTATATTACTTCATGAAATCCTTGAGCACTAGCCCTGTACTTTGTCTTTGCAGTACTTCTAGCGACAATTGATTGCTTTTTACTCGTCTATGTCACTAAATTTCCCTAAAGCTTAGTACAAAACATAGGAGTGGATTTTCCATCAACGATATCGCTACCCTAATCTGCATTTGCAAATGCTCTTGGAGATCTACATTGGCTCTTTTTTATAAACAACCCTTTTTCTAGAGCTCCTTTCAAATATCTTAGGATATGGTTCACACCATTTAAGTGTTATTTAGTTGGAGAGTGCATCGCTTGACTAACCAAGCTAATTGAGTGAGTTAAATTAGGCTTGGTTAATGATAGATAGATCAATCTCCTAACTAATCTTTGGTACAATCCTCCATCTATAGGCACATCCTTATCAGGTGCAATACATTTCCAATTATGAGGAAGTGGGGTACTCATTGGTTTGCACCCTTGTTTACCTGTTTCTCTTAACAAATTAAGGACATACTTCCTTTGACTAATCACAATTCCCTTCTTGCTTCTTGTAATTTCCATCCCTAAGAAATATTTTAACTCTCAAATATCATCTACTTACACTATTAAAATTGATTTCAACCCATTGATGCCATGTTTTATAAACAAAGTATTTTCATCTTAACTTTGAATATACCTCAAGGCAATCATGGTCTCACTAAATTTTTTAAATCAAGCTTTGGGAGATTGCTTTAGACTACACAATGACTTCCTCAGTCTACATACTTTACCTTCATTTCCCTCTATTTCAAAGCTAGGTGGAAGCTTCATGTATATTTCCTCTTTGAGATCCTCATTTAAAAAGGCATTCTTTACATTAAGTTGATACAAAGGCTAATCCAAGTTAACTGCTAGAGATAATAGAACTCTAATGGAGTTCTGTTTTGCCACTAGAGTAAAAGTCTCTTCATAATCAAGCCCAACCTTGCCTTATATTTTTCAATTCTGCCATCTGATTTGTACTTAATGGTAAATACCCATTTGCTACCCATAGCCTTCTTTCCTATGGGAAGATCAACAATCTCCCATCTATTATTCTGATTTAGAGCTTTCATTTCCTTAAGGATAGCATCTTTCCATTTTCCATCCGCTAAAGCTTCATAAATATTACTTGGAATAACAGCATTATCCACCTGGCAGCAAAACTGCAAAACTGTGTTGAAAGCTTAGAGTAGGTTTACATAGTTAGAGATGGGGTACTTTGGATAGGCCCTCCTTTTTTTCCTCAAGGCTACAGGTAGATCAGTTTCCACTTTGTTCACTTCTTCTTTAGTTTCCAAGATCAATAGCTCCGGGTGGGAAGATTGGCTTTGATAAGGAATTTTGTTCCTTCTGGTATAGGCCCGAATAGGATTTGCTGATTTGGTGTTTCCCATTCCCTGATTTACATTTGAGTTTTTGGTCATGCTGACCCCAAAATCAGGTGATGACACTCTTGGTGACAGCAACTAACTTGAACCTAGTGTACTAGACAATGGATTCTCCTAGGATCAAAGATAGACAACACTTATCTTCTTTTGGAACCAACTGCCCCTGCATAAAGGTGCAGTAATGAGGTTTTTCTTCGAGGAACATCACATCAGCTGTTATAAAATGGTGTTTACTAGTAGGGTGATAGCATTTATACCCTATTTGTACAGGAGAGTACCCTAAGAATATGCATTTGAGTGCTTTAGACTCAAGTTTGTGTCTTTGGGGAGAATTATTGAGGATATGTGCAACATACTCGAAAACTCTAGGTGATAATGTATTAAAAATGTAGGTCTTAGGGTAAACTCATCGGTGTTTTAAACTGAAGTATCTTTGCGGGATACAATTGATCAAATAGGTTGCAGCTTAGATTACATCATCCCAAAAATGATATGAAACATTGTTTGCTATCATCATAGTACGTGCCATTTTAAGAAGATGTCGGTTTTTTCTCTTAGGTATCCCATTTTGTTGCGAGGTATACACAAGAACTTTGATGCAATATTCCATGATTTGTAAGATAGGTTTCAACATCCTTAGAGAAGCATTCTTTTTTGTTGTCTATATGGAGAATATGAATATTTCATTGGAATACATTCAAAACAAGCTTAACCGTATGAAGACTTGAATGACATCAGACTTTTCTTTAAAAAGATATACCTAACATGTTCGTGTATGATCATCAATAAAGGTAACAAACTACTTGTAGCATGAATATGTTACACTCTGGCTGGACCCTAGATGTCACTGTGTAACGAATGAAAAAGGCTTTGACTGTGTTTAGGTATGCACATGGTAAGAGTTCTTTGAGAATTTGGCTTGAATATAGTGTTCACGTTGAAACTCAGACATATTATTATTAATGAATAGATTTGGATACAATCTCTCCATATAGGCAAAATTAAGATGCCCAAAATGCTCATGCCAAAGCATTTCATTGGACTTGTTCTGAACACAAACTAAAGACTGACTCTTAGTAACTAACTTAGACTTTGACCTAACCAAATAATAAAGGCCATTAACTTCCATAGCATTGCCAATCATCCGCTTTGAAGCAAGATCCTGTATAACACAACCATTAGAAGAGAAGATTAGTCAATGGTTCATATATTTTGTTAAATTACTAGTTGAGATTAGGTTATAAAGGAGCTCTAGAACTAATGAAGTTTCATTTAGAGTCAAATTATCAATATGAGTTGTTCCTTTTCCTTTTGCAAAAGTACTCCACGATTAGCAACTAATATGTTATTCAAATTGCTGCATGTGTTCAACTTTCAAAATAACTTGCAGAGTTACACATATGCTCAGAGGCTTCGGTATCCAAGAATCCATGTATCCTGTTCTAATTCATGAGAGGATCTTGAGATTTTACCTTTTTGGGCTATTATAGCTATGGGGTTGTGATCATTGGAATGAGAATTACTCGAACTAAGCTGCTGTTGACTCAAAATCTGTTGTAGCATAGATATATATTCATTAATTAGACTGATTGCTAACCCTAAAGCCTGATCTCCTTCCACTTCAGCCACCTATATGGACCTTACATTTGAAGGTGAGGACTTCAAAACCTTCCGTTGTCGCCTACCCTTCATGTTTTCTAGTTTTTCATTAAATCTCTAGCAAGTTGTGCCTGTGTGATTGGGTTTTTGATAGAAATCACACATATATTTGGTTTTGCTGGAATAATGGAATCTCTGGCACTCCCTTTCTTAGCCAGAAGAGCTGATTAGGCGATGTATTATCGGTAGACATCATGACTTGCCGATGGCTTTCTTCCCTTCTCACTTCAATGAAAGCTTCTTTGAGACTTGGGAATGGTTGCTTTCCAATCAATCTTCTCTAACCTCATCTGAGTCCGAATTTAATTCGTGCAAGAAATCATGTACCCTGTCCTTTTCGAGAAGGGGATTGTACCTTTGCCCATTCTCAGTGCATCCTTACTCCACTTGATGAGAGAAGTCTACTTCTTGCCAAAGTTCTACTAGGGTATTGTAGTACTCCGTAGCACACATATTTCCTTGGGGGTGGTTTGAAGTCTCAATCGCAATTCAAATTGTTGGGAGGAATTATCTAGGTCAAAGTACATCTCCTGGACATTGTCCCATATCTGTTTTGCTGTTTCACTTAATAAATATGTCCTACCAATTTTTGGCTCCATGAAATTCACCAACAAAGCCATGACCATGGAATTCTCCACCTCCCAAATACCATATTCTTCTGAATTTTTATCAGGCGCCTTGGTTATACCAATCAAGTAACCAAGCTTCCCCTTCCCTCGAATTACAAGCTTAACTGACTAAAACTGTTCCTTAAAATTCATGCCATTAAGCTTATGTTGTGTAATATGAAGGGAGTGTGGGTGGCTTGATGTGAGATGAATAGTTTTACCTTCATTGGAGTGGTTCGAATCTCCTAAGGTTCCAAACTTAAACTTTAACTCTGGAGGACTCTCGGTTTGATTAGTCCTTCCACTCATGTGTCATGATTTCAATTAGTTTGTCGACCTATGATCGATTGGAGCTCTCAGACCATGAAGGAAAAATTGTGGAATGAAAACATTCTATTTAATTCAACTTAGATAGGAGTATTTAAGTATATCATAAAATACAGTTGAGATAACGATAAAATTCTTGGATATGTGCAAGAAGATAATGTTCAGCCATAACAGGAAAATCTCCCACCTATATTAGATCTACTTGTGTATATCCCAGAGGAAACAGAAAGAACAGAAGAAAAAAAAAAAAAATAGAAACTAACATGATAACTAATATGTATCATCTTAAATCACTAACAATATTGATGAAAAAAAAAAAATCTGAAATTGCCCAAAAAGCATTTTTCTTGGTAGATGATGATTGCAATTGTTGAGGGACCTTGAACTTGATGTTTATACTCATATTCAAGGTTTCCTATTGCCAGGATATTCTATCTCCTCCTTTTTCCTTGGAGCAATAGTTAATTCCTCTATCTTCCGCCAACCGATAGTCATCCTCTTCTCTGTCATTCTGTTCACTTGATCTTTCCACACTTTGCTAACTAGTGTAACCTGCATTTTTGTTGGGAGATGGTGGTGGCAGTTGTTGAGGAACCTTGGACTTTACAGTTATATTCTAATCCTAGGTTTCCCTTTACCTGCTTGATAATAGCATATGCATCAGATATCTCCTTATCATCAGTAGACTAAATCTTCGCTGATCGCCTCATTTATCCTGTATATTTGCAGATACATGCTTTTTTGGCTTGTCATCTTGAGCGCAAAATTTTCTTTCGCCTACTTTCTTCAGGTTGGTCTATTTCCAATTTTTTTGGTCTTGGATTCTATTGCTTACATTATGGATCTCTTAATGCCTTGGAGATTAACTTCTGCAGATCAAGCCTTTGGTGGAACCAACACAGATTATAGTTGATCAGGATAATATTACATACTCGTGGCATGATTTTATATCGAAAAGTGAGATACAGTTCCTTTTGTTTTCCTTTCTCCACTGTTATGAGATGCATAAATTGCTTAGGTGCAGTTGATTGTGGACTGCAAATGTTTTGGCATTGAATCCAGCTTTCATATTTTGTGTCGCATTTGAATGTTTTACCAGGCAGAATTTTGGTATAGATGCCTTGTATTACTTGCTGTATAAATTTGGTAAATGGCCACAGTAAGGTTTTTTAGCTCAACATGCTTCGTATAATGACTTTAGTCATCAAATATGTATACTGCAAACGGTTTTAAGGTTTTTCTGGTTAATTTTTTGGAAAAAAGGATTTCCTTCTTTCCTTTGGTATGCTGGGAACATATTGACCAGGTCAAAGGTGTATGTGAAGCTGTTGCTCTTTCTAAGCTTGCAAGAAATAGGCAAGCATGCATTGTTATACATAGTTGATGGAAGTGGTGGATTTGTTAAACTCAATATGTAAACTATTGTATCGTGAATCTGCTAGAGATTACTGTCACTTGCCTTTTGTGAAAGACTTAGATATTTCTTCACAATTCCATGATTTCATTTATTAAAAAGCAAAAAAAAAAAAGAAAAATGGTGGACTATCTTATTCCGCTGGACAATTATTTATTTAATCCTTGTCTATAAATGTGGTCCAGTATTAGTGCATATTGTAGTTTTTAAAATTGATTTCAGAGAGCTTAGATTCATTCTTGCGGTAATTTTAGTCAATATCTTTTATGGAATCAATATCATTCTTATTTAGCCTGCCCCCACCCCACCCCACACCCCCCCCCCCCCCCCCCCCCAAAAAAAAAAAAACCCACAAAAGACTGATTCTGTGGAATCATCATTATTGAAGATATTGCCAATTTTCTTTTGTGCAGACAATCATAACGCTTTAGCAGTTGTCAGTTTATGGTCACCTGTGGTTGCTGTAAGTTTGTGTTATCCTTTTGCAATTAGCTATGGATTTTTATGGAAGAATAGTTTCACTTATTTTTGTGAGAATTTTGTAAAATTGAGAGCTTTCAATACGAGATTGCCTTTACATTTTTTCAGGGCATCTAGTTTTCCAAACTCGAGAAAGAAAAGTGGGTGATTCGTCATATTACTTGATATCATATTCATGCTTTGTTACATACTAGTGCTAATTGATTTTATATTAGTATTTCAATTGGCTAAGATTGTTTCTAAATTGTGAATTTTAATGTTCATCAATGATTTTGAAGATATCTTTTTTGATCTGAATATATGGGCCCAGATTTATCGATTATTAAGAAAAGGCCATATCCTCAGACAATTCCTTTAAATTTTGCCCAGTTGTGCAATCTGACCCCTGAAGTATATACCTCTATAATGCTGCCCCAACCTCTGTCAATGTGGACCTGATTTATGGAATTGCAAATGCTTTCCTCATGTTATTTGTGCAATCTCGAGGAATCGTTTGGCTAAATCTTTAGATTTATTTAGTCTCTGCTGTCTCTTATCCTATTTGATGTTAGTAGACAGATGTTTTGGTTTATTATGAATTATGACATTAAAAACGAAAACACTCTCTTCTTTCTACAAACACCACCGAGAAACCACTTTTCTTAGGCAACCCATTCGCAAAGCACCTATCTTCACCCTTTGTTTCTTGTCCCTCTCTCTTCTTTTCTCACCCTGCCTTCTTCTCTAAAGCTTATCTATAATTCATCTCCTCTTCATGTGTGATGGTCTTTCTTCCCTGAATCCTGGTGGTGGTTAGATCATACTTTCGTCTTAAGAATCCTCTAAACCAAAACTAGTTTGGTGTTCCATCAGTCCAAAAGATTCCCTTTGCTCTCTTGCATTAAAGGGGTGATAAAGCAGATGTTACCTTTTTGGACCTAGTCCCTAATGTAGGCAGCAATCCCAGTTGTGCGTTTTCAGGCCCTGAGCCCTGTAAAGATGCTCAGCAACAAAAGTTAGCCCTAGTTTGAACTAATCTGTTTGTCAGACTCAAAAAGGCTCCGCCAACCAACCCTCTATGAGGAATGCCACCTTGAAAGCCTTGGAGGGTGTAGCTGAGAATTTTGAAAACTAGTAATCCCCTGAACCTGGCTTTTTGTCTTCGCTAACCCACCATAAAAGAAATACTTTGAAGCTTGTGCATGACCATAACAACTCATCCCAGATTTCAAGCTCCAGTTTTTTCCTCCAATTTTGAAAGGCAAGAGAGCAAGGACTTGTCCTCCTATCGAAGTTGCTATTGAAGGTGCAAACTACTGGTTCAACTCTCTGGTCAATTATATTCTGGAAAGAAAACTTTCCTTTCAGTCTGGTCCAATCAACAGCTAACTGCCTCTTGGACAACCTTGTACTCACTGGGTTCTTAGGGAATCACAACAGTTGTTCTATTTCCAATTCTCCTCTGTTGCTAATGTGGATAAGGTCCTTTAAAAAGCTTTGGTACTTGTATAGGGATATCCAGTTCTGCTAAAGAGGAGACTGGGGTTGTCCCTTATGAAGGTGCCGCATTGACGATACCTCTATGGGTCATCTCTTCTTCAATTCCTTGCAAATGTTTGGACCCATGGCCAATCCTGTTCAGTGGCTGTTGATCCACTGGCCATATAATTTTTCTGTTACTTAGGCAAGGTGTATAGGTGTAGAAGAGTTAAGATGTGGGGTTCATATGGTTTGTAGCACGGGAGTTGATCATCGAAGAGTTAGCTAAAAATTTGTTCGAGGCACTCATGCAAATAGAAAAGGAATGCTTACTTGAAAAGAGCTAAGGAACATGTTCCTAAGATCTTCTCAAGTAACCCCAACAAATTTTTTAGCTTCTCAATTTCTTCATTGTTGAAGCCTCCAATTGTTGAATTTTCCCCAACCATGGGTTGTTCTGCTGCGGGCACTTCAAGCCTTTGTTACCCTATGGTTTCCTACTCTTGGCTTGATGGTTTCCTGTTCAACTTCCAACACTTCTCCTTTGTGTGCCTTCGTTTCTTGCATTAGGTGCCCTACTAGGGATTGTTCTTATTTTTCTTCCACTTACTTTCTTTATGAGGATTTTTCGACATATTACTTTTGCTTTTTCTTGTTGATTTGTTTTTGTTACTAAGGTTGATTTATCCATAGTGGTTTGTTCTTCAAGCATAATACTCCTTTGGCTTCTACCAGGATTAATGAAATTGTCTCTTCTAGAGAAGGGCTGTCCTCTTTGCCATGGATTTATGGTCTTTTTCAAATAGAGCTCTTCAAGATGGGAGCATTCTTAGGGCATTTCATCTTAAAAACTCGGTAATGATTGAGTTCTTGCCTCAGTTTTTGAAGCAAGTTTACATATTCTTATCTATAGCAAAGGAGATTGGGAACTTTATTCATTGTACATATTCATGGGTTCCAGGGAATTTCATAGCCAATACATGATTGTGGAATCCTCTTCATCCCATCTCTCAAACATCGAACCACTCTTGGTCAATTGTTGTTCTTGAAGATGGTTTAGACTCTTTTTGCTCTTGAGATATGTGTAGATAAATTGAGACCATTTGAGATAATTTTTCCTTTATGCTAGTAAGATGCACATATATTCTTTAAATTCTCCAATTTTCTAAGTAAAATTGGATTCATTGGAGTGGTTGGAATTGCTAGAGAGATTGGTTTCATTCGTTGACATGGTGAAGTATGACGACAATGATGAAGGCCAAATTAAGGGGATAAAATATCCAACAATGTTGGGCAAGAATTTTGATCCCATAAAGAGTCTAAAGCTCTGATACCATGTAGAAAAGTAATGTAGAATTATTTTAAAGTGATGCTTAATTTGTATGTTAGATGACTTTTATAATTAATCTTATATGGTTGGTAGTGGATAAAATTGAGATAAAAACATCCCATTCGATCTTTATTAATCTAGCTAAAATGTACATATAACACTATCAAGAGATACACTTGATGGATAAGATATTCTTCTTGATTTTCTGCTAACAAATTACATAAGGATAAATCTTTAACTTTCTAGACTCTTGATACATATCGGAATAACTAAAAAAATAATCAAGACTTATTATCCTATATTAACAACCAAAGCTGATGCTAATGTCAAGATAAAACCAAAAAACTAATCAACTAACACATGATTAAAGAAACTGATCCGAATAGGAGCAAACTCGAGCAAACTAATGCAACATTAACTAATTAATAAATATTTTCTTCACTCTCCCTCAAGCTAAGGAATAGATGTCAATCATTCATTCCATTTCTCATCGCTTATTGCTTCATGAATATTCTTGGGAATGGCAATTTCATCCATTTTAGTAACAAAAGCTTGAAATTTAGGTGATAGTCTATCATACCTTATATAATTTGAGATAGGGTACTTAGCATATGTATGGTTCTCTTTCCTCAATGCAATAGGCAAATCAATCCCTTCTTTCTCATTTGAATCAACCCTTGATGACATAACCGGTCCCTATTGTTCAACCCCTGTATCTGGCTCCAACTCAGTAATTTGCATAATTGACTCTTTCAGTTTAGACAATTGGTTCAACTAAGCAGCTCCTTGTTTCCTGGAATAAACTTGGAGAGATTGTGTTTGTGGACTAGAATGGAAAGGACCCCTTGACTTACTGTTTGGATTGATGGAAAGAAGATTTGTTTCACCTAATTTGTTATAATCTGATCTTTGTGATGTGTTTGGACTGTATTGACCAGACTTAGGATGCTTAGATGAGGGCAAAAATGACTATGGGTTAGGTTGTGAGTTAGACACCGGAAGGAATACCCCTCCCCCTGGAAAACATACATTTTCTCTTTCGTTTCTTGCTTCTGCTTGATCTGATGAATAGTAGGATTCTTCCATAAATAATAATTTGTCGAGGAGGAGGATGAAAGACTTTGTATCCCTTGTGTACTATTGAGTAACCTATAAACATGTATTTGAGTGCTTTCTTCTCCAATTTATGTTTGTGTGGTTGATTGTCAAGTATGTAAGCAACACAACTAAAAACTTTTGGTGGTAAATTGTTGAACACTCGATTTGTAAGGATAAGAATTAGAAAGAGTACTCAATGGAGTTTTAAATTTTAGAACGTTGGAAGGAAGACAGTTTGTTAGGTAAGTAGCAGCTAGAATTCGTTCACCTAAAACTAATGTGGTACCATTTGTGCTAACAACATTGATCTAGCAGTTTTAAGAAGGGGTTTGTTTTTTAGTTCAGCAGCCCCGTTTTGTTGGAGAGTGTATATGCATAAACTTTGGTGAAGAATACCATGTTCAATTAGATAGTTTTCAAACTACGTTTAGAGGTATTTCTTTCCATTGTTACTTCTTAGTATTTGAATATTTGTTGAGAAAACATTTTTGACATATTTATGGAACTGTTTAAAAACATGACTAACTTCAGATTTTTCCTTTATGAGATACACCCAACACACACTACTATGGTCATCAATGAAGCATACAAACCATTTGTGACTTGAAGGAGTTGGTATTCGTGTTGGATCCCAAACATCATTATGAACAAGCTGGAATGGTTTTGAAGGAATATATGCGAGAGTTGAATAAGAATTTTTTGTAAATTTTGCATAAATGTAGGACTCACACTTGAAATCTTTATACTCTATTCTTGAACAGATTGGTGTACAAATACTTTAAATACATAAAATTTGGATGACCAAGGTGCACATGCCACATCATCACATTGGATTTGTTCCTTATTAACACTAAAGACCGACTCAATGACTTGAGACATGATTGGGGCTTCATTCCAAACAAGTAGTAGAGGCTATTTTGCTCTGCAGCATTGCTGGTCGTCCTCTCCAAAGTACGGTCTAGCAAAACACTCTCATTTTGTGAGAAAATTACTTGACAATTCAAGTCTTTCATAAGCTTACTTACAAAAATTAAGTTGTATCTTAGCTTAGGTACTAGAAGTACTCCATTAAGGTTTAGACCAGAGATAATTACTATGTCTTCCTTTAACTCCAAGACTCTTGCCATTTGCAACCAATACTCTATTTGATTTGTCATACACATTTAATGTTTTAAAGTACAAAGATGAATTGCAGATGTGTTCCAAAACCTCAGTGTCTATGATCTACAATTTTTCACAATTTTCTTGAGAATTAAGATGAGGTTTACCTTGATGGGCTTTAGCTGTTGTAGGAGGCACATGAGCCTCTTTATCCTTACCGGGATTATGTTGCGTTTGAGTGAGGATTTGCTGCAACAGAATAATCTGGTCTACTGAGAGGTTGAACCCTATGATTAGACTTGGAACAGCCTCGATTTCTGCCAATTGTGCAACTTTACTCTTTAGTTATGGATGATCTTCTTGGTTGAAAGCTTCTTCCTTGTCTAGCTTTGAATCTATCTGGTTTGCCATTTAGCTTCCAACAGTTCTTACATATGTGATTGGGTTTTTTACAATAGTTACGCTATACTCATTCCTTGGTTATTGAACTGTTGGAATCCCTTTATTTACTACCATATCCGAGCCTTGTACTGGGGAATTTGGTGTCATCATGACTCGATGCTTGCTATCTTCTCTTCTAACTTCTGCAAACGCCTCCTTAAGACTTGGAAGTGGCTGTTTACTTAGCAATCTTCCCCTTACTTTGTCCAACTCTAGGTTCAACCCATGAAGAAAGTCAAATACCTGGAATTTCTACAATTGAGTTGTACTTTTGTCCATTGCCAACACACTTCCACTCAATTTCATAAAATAAATTCATCTCTTGCTATAACTCAACTGGTGTGTCGTAGTATTCCATGAAACTTATGTTCCCTTGAACTGTAGATCTAAACTTTGACTTAAGCTTAAACCATTGTGATGAATTAGTTAGATTTGGGTATATTTACTGAATATTGTCCTAGATTTCTTTTGTTGTTCCACAAAATAAATATGTTCGGCCAATCTTGGGCTCCATTGAATTGATTAACCATGCCATGGTCATGGAATTTTCTACTTCCCATGTTTTGTGTTCTTCAGCTGTTTGGCCAGGTGTATCTATTGTACTAGTAGAATAACCAAGTTTTTCTTTACCACGAATCGCGAATTTTGCTAACTGAAATCACTTTTGGAAATTGGTGCCATTGAGCTTGTGTTATGTAATTTGCATGGATGGGGTTTTTGGAGTAGTAGCGGAAAGGTTGGATCGTATTTGCAGGGATGTAGTTGGGTCTCCCAATGACCTAAATTGAAACTTGGAACTAGGGTTGCCATCCCCTTTTTGACTCATGATTGAATTATTTTGGTCGATTAGGGATTGGCTGCATCTTTGATATCATGAATAAAATTAAGATAAAAATATCTCATTCAATCTTTATTAATCTAGTTGTAGCATACATATATACACTATCGAAAGATATACTTGATGGATAAGATATTCTTCCTGACTTTCTGCTAACAAACTAGATAAGGATAAATCTGGAATCTTGTAGACCATTGATATGTATCAGAATAACAAAAAATATAATGAAAACTTATTATCCTAATATTAACAACAGAAGCCGACGCTAATATCAAGATAAAACCAAAAAACTAATTGACTAACACATGAGCAAAGAAACTGATCCGAACAGAAGCAAACTCGAGCAAACTGATGCAGCATTAACTAAATGGTGAACATTTTCTTCAGGTAGCAACAAATATTACCATACCAACCCTAACTACCAACATTTATTCTACGATTCTACAACCATAATAGCAAATCTACAAACAAAATAATTAACTATTTATGGCTCACTCAACAGCAACCTTGGTTACATTGTGATAAATCACTGTTGGCTTGATATGTTTCCAAGGTTAATGCTTTCTCTCATTCCCCTGTGATGTTTGGCCATTCTCTGGGAGTAGTTCATATGGATTTCAATTTGAGCACAAGTGGCTCTCCTTTCAAGTTTTCTGATTTCAATTTGATTGTGAGGAGTTACTTTTGTTGGGTTTGCAGGTTTGGAATTGTGAAATAAGAGGTAGGGCTATATTTAGGGTGATCTCTAGGCTCAAAGTGCTCTATTTAGAATAGAAGGAGCTAAACTTGCATAAATTCTGCAATATCTATTAAAGAGCAGTTTTGGATAGGGATAAGCCTGAAGGGGTTTGGATTAGCATTCTAAATAAAGGAAGCACCCTCTTCTTGCTAAGGAGAACGATGCTTTCAGAGTTTATTTCCTTCTATGTGGAGCTAAGGAGAGACTTTTCAAGTAAAACTCTATAATTTGTTAATTTGAACTTAGGGGAGAAGAATACATCCTATTTGTACAATATGATGAAATGACACATCAAATAGGAAAATGATTTGCTCTCTCCTTGGGGAGATACCTCGGTGAAGGGGGTGGTGGTTGATTACAATCATAATCTCTTCAACAATCAATCTCAACACTCTGATTTCTATGAAGTTGATTTACTAGTTAGAACAAGGCTTACTCATGACCGGATTTCAGCCTTGGAGCTTCCTTTTTCCAATGACAGTATAGAGTTGCTTTTTTCTTGCAAGCAAATGGAGAGTTCCTGGGTCATGATGGGTCTATGCTAAGTTTGTTAAGATAACGTGGCATATTAATAGGCCTGCGATCACTGGTGTAGGTGGGGATTACCTTCTTCGGAATACTCAAGGGAACAAACGTTACTTTTATCACTTTGTTTGCAAAAGTGGCAGACTGCTAGAATTTTGGATTTTAGGCCATATCATGTTGTGCCTGGATTTAAACTGCTTGTAAATAGGATGAAAGCAATCCTATGACTTGATTGGCCATAAGCAATCAGCTTTTTTAGCAGAGCTGAATCTCTGATAATAATTTTGTTGGTTAGGAATATATCCATGTGAAACATTGAGACAAAGGATCCCCTAGATGCTCCACGAAGGTCGCCATGGTGTAGGCTTTGATACACTAAGTTGGATTTTCTCCAAGAGGTTCTTGGATGTATAAAGCTGTCAACTCACTTTTGCAAATCATTGGCTCACTGTTTCACTACTATGAGGTTCTCCTTGAGCATAAATGGTGACTTGGGAAGGTTCTATCCAAGCCTTATGGGTTCTCGCATAGGCAATTGTCTCTCTCCATACCTTTTTGTACTGGTTATGGTAGTTTTTTCCTGTATTATGTGGGAGCTAACCTCGGATCAGGAGCTTTCCTGTCAATGAAGATGTAAAATTGAACTACTATCCCACCTTTTATTTAATGTGGACAACCTACTCTTTTATTTAATCGATTAATTATTTTTTTTAATAATATATGGAGGTATATCAAAACATTTAGCATAGTTAAGGTGGCTCTCTCTAGGTTTGAGAACCTAGCATGTTATCGTGCAAATGGAGATATGTCGACAACATTACCAAAGAGCAAATCTTACACTCTCCATTTTATAGAAGGAGAATTTCGTATTTGCTTTTTGGGGGGCCTCCCTGATTTCATTAACATTAAGAGCAGGGTTAAATTTTATTATTTTTATTTTTTCCCATGTATGCTTGTTGGTTTCTCTCTCTCTCTCTTTCTATATATATATATATATATATAATGTATGTATGTATGTATCTCTTTCTTGGGAAAAGGGAAGAGGAGGGGGATTATGGAGGGCAAGACCATACAATGATCAACTAACTTTGTGGCATTTGAACCACCCTACAAGATCTGTGTATAGATAGCTTGTGCTTTGTTGGTGGCCTCATTGAAAGTGCATAAGAATGTTCTTGATTTATTAAGCTTATTACTAGCATAGAAGCTTTGAAAAAGTTGAGATTATGGTGAGCAAGATCACCCTACATTTGTGCAAAGATAGCTTTTTGATTTTTATTTTTGGCAGAACTCTCATTTTGTAAGGATGCTGCTTAATTGAATTTTCTTGTTAATGATGCAATGCTGGTTTGATTAAGGATGAAAATTTCTATTTCTATCTAAAAAGCAAACTTGAAACAAAGTTAAGTTGTTGATAGTGGCATTCTATGGTAATTTACTTGGATGATGGAGATATCAAGTGATGAAGTAAAAGAGAGATTGTGTATGGAACTAAGGATGCAATTTTGCATTCTGATTCACTACTAGTTATCTTCCTAATTCTTGATTGGCATTTCTTGTATGAGATGTATCTTGTCGTCATGTAGCAGTTCTTTGGCTGATTTTTAGCCTCTCTTATATATTTTTATGACTTTCTTCTTCGGATTTGCCTTTGTATACTCAGATCTATCTTTTGGACATTCATGTCTTTTACACTGTCATATCTGCCATATGGGGATTTTTACTTGGAGCAAGAGATCGTTTGGGAGAGGTAAAATTATTTCTCGGCTTAAATTTTGCCTTCACCACTATTGCTGCATGTTATATTTTCTCATAAATTTTAAGGCTATCATCAAATTATTTTACTATATTATTTTCATTGTGTCTTTTTATATGTTTTTATGGAGATGGAGCTGGCAAAAGTGCGTTGGCTACAATACAGAGCCTGATATGTCTGTATATATACATCCTATTGAATCTCTCAGATCCATATTTCAGCTTTCCTTTAATGTATAGATATGTCAGCTAATAACTAACTACACTTGTTCTTGCTTCTATTAATTAATTAGAAAAGGTACTATAGATTTTCTTATGAAGGAAAATAATTGTGGGCTTGTGAAGTTCTGCTTGTGCGAATGACATGGCTGGGGCAAAGTTACATGTTGTAGGCCCTCTGTGGTTTCCTGATAGATTATATCTATGTGGATATACGTACTCTGAAACTGTCCTTGTTGTGCAGATTAGATCATTGGAATCCCTTCAAAGACTCTTTGAGGAGTTCCCTGGTGGTTTCATGGATAACCTTCATGTCTCACTTCCTGGAAGGTTTGATCTCTGCTGATCTTGCTTTTAATAATTATCAAATTTTTTTGCAGAATATTATAAGCACATCTTTTGATATGCTGGATCTAAAACATTGAACTTTTTACCCTTTTTTTCAGGACAGCAAACCATCACTCAAATCAGGTGAACTTTGATCATGTCTGGGCTTCACTACTAATTATTCTGAAACTTAAGGGACTACATTGGGCTAGCAAGAGTAGATCTTTTTATTTGTGATTGGTTTGTAATTTTTGGAGACATAATTACCTACTATTTCTTGTTGAGTAAATGTGAGGTAGTTTTCTTTAGTGAATTATGTTATCCTCAGTGAAATTTATTTGCTTATTAATTATCAGAACATTTGTTCTGATTGCTGAATGGCTCTTTCTTTCCGCACCCATTTCCATTAATTTTCTATGCTTTTGAATTTGCAACCACTATCGGTTATTTGCATAAATACAAGTGGAAGGTATCACCTTGATGGCTGTGAGGATCACCTTCAATCTGAGTGTGCTTGAGGAATTCCCTTTCTAAAGCCTCTTTTCACTTGAAGGTTATGGAGAAACGCAAGATGGATGCTTGTCGATTTTCTCCCTTCTGGAATGAAATTGTCAAGAACCTTAGAGAAGAGGATTATGTTACTAATCTGTGAGTATTGACTGTTTATGATTCTTTATGCTAGTGTTTTTTCTCGTTTTCATGTGTTTGTTATCTGTGATTTCTCTACTTGCTAAAAAATCTATCCTTTGTGTTATCAATATTCGTATTCTTCTTGTTTCAGGGAAATGGAGCTGCTTTTAATGCCTAAAAATTCTTGGAAACTACCTCTAGTTCAGTGGCCACTTTTTCTTCTTGCTAGCAAGGTCATTCAGCTAAGTTTTTCCAAGTTTCTAACTTCTTCTTCGTATTTCCACTTAAGCCCCTGATTTCAGAGACATCTTCCTGGTGATTTACAATATTATTATATGTTATGCAGATATTTCTGGCCAAAGATATTGCTGTAGAAAGCAGAGAATCACAAGATGAGCTTTGGGAAAGAATCTGTAGGGATGAGTACATGAAATATGCAGTTGAAGAATGCTATTACATTATAAAGTATATATTAACAGAAATATTGGATGGAGAGGGAAGGATGTGGTAAGGGTATATTGGCTATCTGAATTCAGTTGCAGAACATGATTTTTTGTTTATGCTGTTATTCTCAATGTAGGATTGAAAGGATATATGAAGACATGGCAGAGAGTATTAAAAAAAAGAACATTCATGTTGATTTTCGATTAGACAAGCTTCCTCTGGTTATTTCAAGAGTAACAGCATTAATGGGAGTATTGGTTCGTATTTTGTTGAATATCTTTTTCTTTCTGCGAGATTGAAAAAACAGTTATTTTTATGGCTTGTAAAAAGAGGAGCATTCATGTTGAATCTGAGATCCATCTTGACTTGTTTTGTTCTATCATTTATTCCTGACCGCAACAGCAGCATTGTGTTTTGTTAAAAACCTAGGTTTTATGCCACCTTAACTTGTCATTTCCTCTTTTATTGCTTGTGCCTAAATTTTGTTCTCCATTTCTGTTATATGGCAATATGAACTAAGAGATGTTCTTATATTTCATTGACACAATTAGGGTGTAAATATGCTATTTATGTACAAAGATATATGTCCAAATATAAATCATATCTCATCACAAAAAAAATAGATCTCAAATATATGATCATATCTTAAGAGGAAGACATAATCTACAATACTGCAATAATATCGTAATAATACAATTCTTCTTAATGCATTTAAAGTGAAAAACCAGGAAAGATTCTTCAACAGGTGAAGTTGCTGGATCTTTATCCAATTGTATACATTTTCTTTCAATTTTTCCTAGGTATAATGCTATATTTATGTTCTAAAAAGTTTGAAAGACACCTCATATATGGACACTGAAATGAATGAGTTTGAGTTTGTGGAACTAATTGAATGGAGATTTAAATGATGATATGGGTACTTGAATACATGATCTTCCTTGCTGGTACCAAGTAAATTTTTAAGCTTGTAGATATGGGAGGAATTTTATATTTATCTTTCAATAATCCTAAGTTAAGAAAATTTTGGATTGTGCCAGGGATTGGCTTTTTACCTGTTGTAACCTAGTAGTTACAGCATTAAGTTTCTGATTATTTTTCTAGTCCATTTTTATAAGGGTTAGTAACATGCTTAAGACCTGCTTCCCTGGGTACCCCAACCTTGCTTTTGTTCTGGTTTTTTAACTGGGGGCCAAGAGGTTGGTGTTCCAGGAAATAATTTCATAAAATTCAATAATATTCTTACTACAGTACTTCCCTCTCCCTGCATAACTTTCAAAAGTCCAAGGTTCCTTATTGGTGTGTTTGCTGGTTTTGAAAGAAATTTTTATCTTGTAGAAAGAGGTGGAAACTCCAGACTTGGAAAAGGGAGCGGTAAAGGCTGTTCAAGATTTGTACGATGTTGTACACCATGATGTACTTACAATAAATATGAGGTATGTTGTGTCACACTCATTGCTATAGATACATAGTTTTTGGCCTAGTCTTTACTGACCTTTTGCATGTATATGCAGGGAAAACTATGAGACATGGAATTTGCTGCACAAGGCAAGAAAGGAAGGGCATTTATTTGCCAATTTGAAATGGCCTAGGGATCCTGATTTGGTAAAATTTTCTAGTTTTTTGAATTCATTTTTCTCGTTGATTGTTACTTTTCTCTTCATATGTTGAGGGAGTTTCCATAATTTTCAGAAAGCCCAAGTCAAGAGGCTACTTTCATTGTTAACTATCAAGGATTCTCAATCAAATGTTCCGAAAAATCTTGAGGCTGGACGTCGGTTGGAATTCTTCACTAACTCCTTGTTCATGAAAATGCCACAAGCAAAACCAGTCCGTGAGATGCTGTCCTTCAGGCAATACACATGCTTGCTACTTTTCTCTAAATGCATCACTTTTGTTCTTTCCTTTTGCTTCTTGTTGGGTTGGGTTGGGGGGATCACCTTTTCTTCATCCAAGTTTCTCTTTTTGCAATTCATTGTTGAACTTTTGATGTTGCTCATTTGAGTTTCAACTTTTTGAATTCTCTTACGTTAGAATGACTATTTGAGGTTTCAAACATATATGAAATTGCAAATGGAAAAGTGTAGACATAAATTGTGAAAATGTGGAAATTTTGATTGTCACAAATTAATGTTACTGGGTAACCCTTTTTACCCTCGACAAGATCATCATTATCAAATATATTCATATAATTTGGCTGTGTATTGGCAGTGTTTTTACTCCATACTATTCGGAGACTGTTCTTTATAGCTTGGCTGAACTCCGCAAGAAGAATGAGGATGGAATTTCAATCTTGTTTTACCTCCAGAAGATATATCCTGGTACCTCTCTCACATTCTCTGAGTGTGCATTTGTCTGCTTGGTTGTGCGTGTGCACTATTGGGTACTAATTGATGGGATCATTGCTTGTTTACTCTCTGTGGTGTTTCTCTGCATAGCTATGCCTTTCTTGTACTGTAGTCTTCTTTTCTTATCTTGTTACTGCCAATAGATATGTAAGAGTGGTCACCTCACTTCCCTCTCCCCCAACCCCTACCCAAAACACAAAAACAACAAAAGATTCGTTAATGTTACACTAAGTCAATTCGTACCTTTATGTGGATTAGAATGACTAATTGAATGTTTGAAGTTAAGTATAACTAATCCTACGGGGTTAGCAAAGAGTCTGTCCTGACACGAATTAGTTCCATAGGTATCATGCACAAAAAGAAAGTAGTAGTATCTAAGATCAATTCTACGAAGGCTAATGCAAGTTGGGACAATGACAATGTCATCATTTATACCTGAACTTTACGATTTTTTGCAATTTTATACTTATACTTTTAACTTGACATATTATACACTCCATTGAAATCTTAGTTGTCATTGCAACTATCTTTGTTATTTCCATCTAACACCGTTAATACAGTCATCATGTTTAGCCAATGACATCATGACATGTGTAATTTATGCTTTTTTAATTTAATCTTTTTATTTGAGATGGCAACTAAGCATCCACGGTATGTAAAAACTGCCATATCGTGTTCCATAAAATGAAAAACAATAACTAAATTAAAATGAACTTTAAAGAAAATAAAACAAAATTAAAAATCAATTTGTAGGGTATGAAAACCCTAATATTGAAACCAATTTCTAGATAAACCAATAAAGATTGCTAAACCTCGTTGGAGAACAACAAGATCGCCGGAGCAGATGATTTGTCGAAGCATCAAACGCCAACAACAACGCTTCCAAAACTCTATTGCCATTTCAAGTTCCACCACACCATTGTAGCTAAATCAGGAGAAGCAGAGAAAATGGTTGCCATATCGCACTTTGTTGGAACAGAAGAAAAAAGATTTAGGTAAGGTGTCGGCATTCTATTTTGATGGAGAAAGTCTATTGTTCCAATAAAGACCAAAGCCCATTTCACAAAACGTAAGTATTGAATCGAAATAGCGATAAAATTGGAAACTTTACTTTGTACGGCTCAAATGAAGATAACAAACTGAGTGGTTAGTGCTTGAGACCATGAATCCGATCAAATGTAAATGAAAGGTAGAGAAGATAGAGAGAGAAGAAAAAATTGATTTTTTTTTTTTTATGGAATTTGTTACATCGATACTTTTCCTTTCAACTTCTATAAAGTAATTTTCCTTTCTTCTAGCTTGAGATTAGAAATGGGTTTGGACATTATTTCAAACTGTCGAACAATTTGATTTAAGGTGTCTTTTGAAGATTAATTTAGCTAAGATTTATTTTATTTTATTTTATTGGTCTATCATGATGATTGTACTAATAGTGTTAGATGGAGATGTGAAAGGTAGCGACGGTGACAACTAACGTTTTAATTGAGTATATAATTTAACAAGTAAAAAGTACAGGTGTAAAATTGCAAAAAGTTATATAAAGTTTAGGTATAGATGATGACATTGTCCCATGCAAGTTGTACTTCCTTATGGGGTTTTGTAGTTGTAAAATGGTATTTATGTCTAGCGTGACTTTGTCCAATTGTGCTGTGTCTAATGAAAAAATGACAGTTCTTGATTGGGTGACAGACGGATGGTTAATTATGAAGCAAGCATTGGGTTTCTAAGAGTAGTAAGTCACCTTGATGTTCTCAATGAAGCACTTGAACCCATTGGCAGACATTAAATGCAAAGTGTGGTTGAATATTTGGATTCCAAGGTCACCTTAATATGCAGTTGTCAGTATTTTGCTTAGCTTTTTGATGGTATGGACAAAGATAAGCTTGCCCTTGGAACTATTAATGTTGACAATAAAAAATTTTTGGTCAGTTGAAGTAAGTTTGGCTAGTTCAGTTTCAGGCATCTTAGCATTAATGCTATGGGTGTGGAGATTTCATTGGAGGATGCAATATTTATTGGGTGTTGTATTTAGCTCACAAATGGCAACTAGAGGAAGGGTGCATTTTTACGTGACACAGTGAGCAGTCTGGGCTAAAGCAACTGATAGTTGCAAGGGTTACAAAGACAAGCATCAGTTGGTGCGGGCATTCTAATTGCGATACTTGTACCTTATGATGCCTAAAATGAATCAAGACAATGGGAACAACAATGAAGCCTGCATAGAAGAATATATAGCATCGATAGCTAAGGAGCTACTGAAACTGGGCATTGTAATGCTTGCCAACCTTTGTCCACACTTCATTGGAATAATAGCATTGAAAAACTGTTGGCACGAGGACTCATCATCCTTGTTGCGTAAGTAGGGTGAGTTTGAAGAGATAACACCCTAAAGAGGGAGCTTGTCCATGGTGAGTAGCTTGTTTTGGACTGCTAACCATAGAATAAAGGAGTGCTGAGAAATATGTTTCTTCAACCAAACAACACTTTTCCCATGTAACTCTGAATTTGATGTATGAATAGTATGTGCCAAAGCGAATAGAGAAACATTCCTTGGGCTTTGTCCTCCAAACAGGCTTGCCTTGAGTGTGTGGTCAACATTGCTGAATTTGGGGACATTTACTTTGTATATCATTCCAAACAACCTTGTTGGCCTCTTCCAACCATTCCAATCCCAAGTGTATCCAATCTCATTCAAACTTTCTTGGATCTAGTCCTTATCCTGGTTTTAAATGTTGGGATGAGTCCATATTCATATTAGTAGGCCCCTTCATCAAGGTTCGGCCCTACCCTTTATCTATTCACTTAGCAATGCATGATTCGCTATAGATATTCAGGAGATGGTATATTGGTGTATGTTGATTGTTGACGACATCATTTTGGTGGATAAAACATAGGCAGATTGAATGCTATGCATGACTTTTGGCTGGAAACTTTAGATGTGAAAGGTTTTGCATTAAGGAAAAAACAAAATATATGGAGTTTTAGTGATGGGGACATTACCCAAAAAAGTTTAGTGGTGAAAGGAGGATGTTTTAATCCTCCGTATAAACAAAGGAAGATTGAATGCTATGCATGATTTGGCTGGAAACTTTAGACGTGAAAGGTTTTGCATTAAGGCAAAAACAAAATATTTGGAGTTTTAGTGATGGGGACATTACCCAAAAAAGTTTAGTGGTGAAAGGAGGATTTTTTAATCCTCCGTATAAGCAAGGGAACATGAAATATCTTGAGAGTTTGGAGTAGTTATTATCAAAGCTGCAACTGATGCAGGTAAGATAAACCTGTTACACATAAAATTGAAATACAGTGGATGAAGTCAGGGATCTTATGTCACCAGAAGGTACTCATAAAAATTACAAGATAAGTTCCTTTGAACGGATATAGCCCCCTTTTCCTTTGATTCTTTATCCATCCAAGCTTTGAGTGATTCAAGAATCTCTCCTTTAAGCTCTTTGAATTCTAACTCAAGAATCTCTCCTTCCTCATGGAGACCGGTTTCCATTAGAGGAATGCTGCATAATCTTTCTCCTCTTTTGTTGGGGACCTCTTCTCGAACCTAGTTGGATTAGCCACCTGATATGCACTCACTATGGGTACTTCATACAACAAGGGCTACTCCCCACCTAACCTGGCTCTGTTGGGGACCTTTTCTCTTAACCTCAACTGGGAATGAGAACGGAGCTTATATTAGATTATCCCAAACAACATTTAACAGACACCTATTCTAGAGCCAAGCATGGAATAAAGTAAAGCATTCTTCCTTGTTGCAGATGCCATACTTCATACTTCGTTTGAGTAATTATGTACCTTGCTATGCAAAGATGGCAGACCAACCAAAAAGTAGTTAGCATTGTGTTTTTGATGGAAGAGATGAAGGGAAATCTCAGTAGATGCTTGTTTAGTAGGTAGGCTTGCTTTCATTTCATTCATATGTATGGTAACTGAGGTTGCTTCGTTGTCGATAACTTTTGGCACGAAATCGGATCTAAGTCTTCCATGTATTGGCTTTTAGGGTATTGTTCTGTTTGTAGATAGCTCTTAGTGCACTTTAAATTGCATTCTAGGCATTATGAGATCTTTGATCCGTAGAGAGCTAAGTCGAATGATGTCCTCAAAGATAAACTCAGCTGATTGTATAGATATTGATCAAAGTTAAAGGGAATAATTGCTCGACGGGTTTTGCCACTCAATACTAAATCGGATGCAAAAATAAACTTCACTTCACTTCACCAGGTGTGGAAGTTGAATGAATAAGGTAAGTGTGGTTTACTTTCCTTCCTATAGTTTTGTGTCTTAGTAGATAGCACATAGGGTGAGTGTGGTTTGTTTTGGTATAACTTACCTTTCCTTATCAAATCGAACCTAAAGTAGGGGGGTTTTTTTTTTAGTTTGAAATTGACTCTAACCATATGGTTCAGTTTGTAAATTTTTCAAATATAATTAAAACTAGTTTAGTCTGGTTTAATGAACAGCTTGAACCGTTTATATTAATTTTTCTTTAAATATTTTTATCTCTAATAACATATTTTCATTTCCATTAAACTTTTATATGTTTCAAGTTAATTACTTAAACATTTATCACGTGTAATGATATTTAATAAAAAATTACACAATTTTAATAAATCTAATTTGGTTGGATGGGGGTAAGTCACCATTTTGACCAACATTAATGAGGAAGTAGAAGTAGAAGTAGAGCTACCTATGTAAGTGATGAGAAAACAAAAGACACTCTAAAGATGGGAAAAGAGATGAAAGATATGTAAAAAATATCAAAGTTAGATAATTGAATAAAAAACATATAAATAAAAGGACAATTTAGAAACGGATAATTTTTAGATATGAAGTTTTAGATTCAACTCACTTAACATAATTTTAATGATTGACCTAAAAATAAGATATGAAAATTTGATGAAATTCATGAAGATTGATAGAGAAAAATTGATAAAGAAAAAAATAATTGCGCGAATATTTTTTGTTTAACTAATTGGATTGGAAATGGTTTGGTTTGGTTTGATTTGCCATCCCAAACCGAATTGGGAATAGTTTATATATTATGGAACCAAACTGAAAACCAAACCGAAAACCAAACCATTTGCAAAAAATCAATTTTTTGGTTTGGTTCGATCTGTGTTTCACTTTTTTTTTTTTCCTTCTCCACCTCTAATTGCCTTATCTAGCCTTGTTGATTGTGCCATTAAGGCTAAGAAATGGAAGCAATAGCATTGGAAGGAGCAAAGGGAGCTTGATAGATATTGAATTGCTCATTGAGACCTTTATATTGACATGAAATTCGCCTTATCTAGTCCTACTTTTCATGTTATGGCTTAAGGCATTTATTTAGCTTGGCAATCACTTTCCCGTATTCTTTACCTCTATGTCTGCAATCATGATCCACTCTTTGGAAGAAAAGGGCTAGGCAGTGAGCATCTTTGTGTTGCGCTTTGTTGACCCTATTGCTATGCCACGATCTTGGGTATTCCAGTTATCCAAAAGAGTGGGGAAGGCTTGAAGGCTCTTTTGGTTTTGGAATCAATCCTTCCTCCCATCATATTGTTATGGGTACTCCCTACCATTCATTAGTCCTTTACCTAAGGAATTTATGTGAAAGAAGCCTGCTTTCCCCTGTTGATGCAACTTAGGGTTCTATAATGCAAATAGACTGGAGCAAATCAGTTTAGATCACTTGTAGCACAGGTTGTGTCTTGTGAAGCAAAATCACTGGTAGGCACTTCACAAGCCGGACAAGTAGTAGAAACAGGGGTTATTCCCTTCCTGCTCAAGTTTCCTTTCCAACTTAGTAACTAACAACTTTTCCTAACTAACTTTTGTTCTACCTTAGCTACTATTTATAGGACTCCCTTACTGCAATTACAATTGTACTCCTACCGCTTACAATATGGTCAACACATAATACTACACATACACATCAAATATTAACTCTACATATGCCACTGATTGCACATAAGCACAACACAGCACACTCTAAATAACACACACCACAACACACAACAAACTGTACAGAATACACTGCAATACAACACACATTTCCCTTAACGCCTCTCATATACATGAAGTAAAGGCTTATAGGGATGAGGGGTTGTATTAATACGCCCCACCTAAAAGAGAATTGTTGAAAATTGAATGGTAAGCTAGCAAGCTACGAGTGGGGAAACAATGGGGGAAACAGAGACCTCAGGCATACATTGTTGAGCAGTTTAAAATTGAGGAAAATTCAGTAGTTTAGGGGTTCAATAGTAAAGAAATTAATAAGCTTAAAACCTTGTTGGGATTTCTTGAAAAGTCTTCTGGATCTTGTTCTTTAGCCCTCACAAGTAAACCTCTGTTCTCTTTTTGCATGAATACCTCGGAAAATCTTTATATGAACTTTTGGATGATAGACTCAGGTGCTATCGATCGCATGACCTTCACATCTCAACTCTTCCAAATCTATACTTTTTGTCCAAGTAACAGGAAAATTGTAGTCTCCAATGGGTCTTTAGTTACTGTTTTAGGATTTGGCGATATACTAATTACACCTACCGTTGTCCTTAAAAACGTCCTCCATCTAATCTTGTTTCCATTCAAAAACTTACTCATGATTTTAATTGTTATGCTACTTTTTCCCCTTCTTATTATGTTTTTCAAGATCAAAACTTGAGGAAGAGGATTGGACTTGCTAAGGAAAGAAATAGCCTTTATCATCTTGAATCATCTCGAAAAATCGAGACTAATTTATCATTTTTATTTTTTATTTCAAATAAGGATGCCGTTTGGCTACATCATCTATGCCTACGGCATTCATCTTTTAGAGTCTTGAAAATTATGTTTTCTCGCTTGTTCGAAGGATTAGATATTTTTGAGTTCCATTTTGACATTTGTGAATTGGCAAAAATTCTTGTGTATCAAAGTTCCTATCCTCTTCATTTGATACATAGTGACATATGAGGTCCTTATACTGTACCTAATGTTGGTGGGGCTTGCTGGCTTGTATCTTTGATTGATGACTGCACTTGGGCTACTTGGCTTTTTCTTATTAAACAAAAATCAAATGTTAGCGTTGTCATACCTAGCTTTCCCTCAATGATTCAAAACTAAATTGGGGTGAAAGTAAAAAGGTTTATGACTGACAATACTAAGGACTACTTTAACCAAATTTTGTGACCACTCTCAATGAGAGGGCATTATCCATGAATCATCATGTGTAAACATGCCTCAGCAAAATGGGATAGCTGGAAGGAAAAATAGACATTTACTCCACACAAATTGAGCTTTACTATTGCAAGGAAATGCCCTTAAGTCGTATTGAGGAGAAGCTGTGCTTACTGCCACATACATAATAAATAGACTTCCTTCACAAGTGTTAGATGACAAAAGTCCCATAGAGATTCTCAATAGCTTCTACCCTGAATTGAAAACCTTAAAGGGCCTCTCACCTAAGGTATTTGGATAATTGCCTTGGTTTATGTGCATAATAATCAAAGAGTCAAATTAGATCATTGAGCAATAAAATTTGTCTTTGTTTGTTACTCATCTACTCAAATAAGTGTTATAACCCTTTATCTAGAAAACTTTACATTTCTGCTGATGTCACATTCACAGAAATTACCCCTTTTTTCTCTTAAGTCTTCTCGTCAGGGGGAGATTCCAATGTTTCTGAGGCTCTATCAAATTGGGAATGGAGGCACGCTATGAGGGATGAATGCTCTAAAAAAGAACAAAACATGGGAGATTGTTGATAAACCAAGAGGGAAAAATATTGTTGATTGTAAATGGATTTTCACATTGAAAAACAAAGTTGATGGATCTCTTGAGAGATACAAAGTAAGGTTAGTAGCCAAAGGGTACACTTAAGACATATGGGGTAGATTATTAGGAGACTTTTGCTCCAATAGTAAAAATGAATGCCATGAGAATTTTGTTATCATTGGTTGCTTACTTTAATTGGCAACTCTTACAATATGATGCTAAGAATGCTTTTCTTCATAGAGCACTTGGATTTGAAGGTGATATTGGTAGCAAGGTATATAAGCTAGAAAAGGCTCTTTATGGATTAAAAAAATCCCTTAGAGCTTGGCTTGGGAGATTTGCAGAGGTTTTGAAAGAATCTGGGTATAAACAAAGTCAAGATAATCACACTCTTCTTTAAACATTTTGCTGCAGCGAGAGTGACTATTCTTTTAGTCTATGTGGACAACATTGCAGTAACTGGAGATGAAGAGAGAGAGAAGTATAAATTAAAGATAAAAGAGTTTAAGATAGGGGAACCAGGAAAGTTAAAAGTATTTTCTAGGTCTTGAGGTGGCATAAAAAAGGGATCTTCAAATCTTAGTAAAAGTATGTAATTGATTTACTAGCAAAGAGAGGGAAGAGTGGATGTAAACCAGTTTTTACCTCAATGGATCCAAAGCATAAGTTGAGAGAACTAAAAGAAGCATTGATTGTTCAAAAAGAATGTACCAGAGGTTGGTTGGTAGACTTGTATACCTTGTCCACACTCAGTCAGGCATAGCTTATTCTGTAAGTGTGATTAGCTAATTCATGCACAATCCTAGAGAGCTGCATCTCCAAGCTGCTAATAGGATGCTGCATTACTTGAAGGGTAGTCTAGGGAGAGGAATTTTGTTCAAAAGTGAAGGAATAATCGATAAAAACTTCCTTACTCATTTTTGATTTTTTGAATCAGTATTAAATACCGATGAAAGAGCACACAAAGATAAAGATATACTTCTTAATTTTGTGCTCAGAAACAAATCTACAAGATACAAAAAATATCTTTTCTATCCTAAAACATATCTGCAACTTAGAAAAACAACCAAACAAATGACAGAAAAAAAAAAAAAAAAATCAATACATTAGGTAAACTAAATCAACAGCAACCTGAACACATTAGTAGTCAACATGTAGCAACGGTGAGACTCAATCTCCTTCACTCTCTCTCAAGCTGAGAAATAGATATCAATCATTCTCAACTTGCCAGTCAAAATTCTGACAATTGTTTTGGTAATGGTTTTTTTAGTACGTCGGCTTCTTGATTTCTTGAAGAAATGTATTGCAGTCTATAGCTGCTAAGCGTGTCGAATGCTTTAAAATCAGAGATGCTTTAAGCCTTGCTTCTTCTCCCGTTGGTTGGGGTAAGTAAACTCTCTCTCCCTATGGTTGAGTAATTTGTAGGATGTTTCTATTTTTCCGTTCATGTTGTAGTATGACAAGACGGATAGGGCATATTTGACTAGGAAGCAACCCCTTACCTACTAGCAGTCTGGTTTAAGTTTAGGGTGTCCCCTTCTTTACTAAGGCCTGTAGATTCTTAAGGTTGGATGCAACTTTACCCGTCTGGCTTTGTCTAGAGGCAGCGATAACAAAAGCTATAAAATCAAGATGTTGTATAGACTTGGAGTTCTAACTGGACAGGAGTGACCCACATAATCATTGATGAAGAGAGGAAAGGGATCAAACATATTAAGGATAAGATTTTAGAAAAGCCAATGGCTGGTAGAAGATGTCACTAGCCCTAACTTCTTTGTCTCCTACTTGAAAGCTGATGGGAGCCTTGGGATTCACCCTAGTTGAGTGTAGTCAAGCCCTTTGATCTTATCCTTTGAAGAAGACTGATTGATAGACTAAAACCTTCTAAACAGAGGAAGATTTACCTATAGGATCCCCTTTCCAAGGAGAGAAGAAGTTTTCATTTTTCTTTGCTTTGGTATACTGATTCCAGGTAAACTTAATGTGGTACTGATTCAAAGTAACCATTAAAAAAGGAAGGGATGAAAAAGCTTGTGTTTGATAATGCCGAGGAATTAATCCAACATTCTTTCTTCTCTTTGACTTTGATAAGAAATTCTTTCTATCCATCTGAGAATAAAGCACTTCTTAAGAGATAACCTATGAACGAATGGCTTCTTAAGAGATAGGCTAAGTGTGGGATTTTTAATCCATTGCTTTCTTTGTTATTGACTTTGTTCAAGGTGTCATTCCTCCTTAGTCTATTGCTCTTAGGCACTGTTTGCACCTAGGTACTGTTCTTGTCTTGGGCTTCTAGAGTTAAACGTGAGAGCATTCCTATGCCTCAACACCCATAGAGAGATTTGCTATTGATCCCCTCAACACCCCCCAACTTAGGTGGCTAAATATTTTAATTCTAGAAGTAAGAATAAAACAGGGCCTTCTTTTGCTGCCTGTATGGGAAAAGAGCATTTGTGTATATGACATCTCATTCGAACTTCTTTTGTTCAATGTAAGCTATCTTTCTAAAGAGTGGTTTTGATAAACTCTTGTCACTCCCTTGCTTGAAGGAATCCTCATTTCACCAAGTAGGCCTACCAGCATTGAAAGGGTGGAAGCATCCAATTCCATGCCTGCTTGGAAAGGTTGCTGTCGATCCTAACTAGCTCTCTTATTATGAAAGTACTTGACTTCAGTCCCAGTACTGAAGTTCTCTATATTTCTTCACACTATTTCTTTACTTTCTATTCCTATAAGCTTGATACAGTTAAGTTGTCTAAAGGGAATTTTAGAGGCAACCAAATAATAAGGCCACTCACTTGTAGGTTATATATTAATGAATATGAGTTGAACCTTGACTTGTGAATAATAGGTTCTTTTATGGAAATTGATGTTTCTAATTCAATATCAGATTAGCAATGATTTACGGTTTGAACGCTATGCAAATAAAACATCGGCATGAGTAGGAAATGTGAGTGGTGGAGTTGATAATGTTAAGATTGATTTGCGGTCAGATTGGAATGGATGTAATTAGAAACGAGTGTACTAGAGAGAAAGTTAGTAGCATCAATGATATAAGGGAAGATGAGGAAAGAATGGTTGACTTGGTTAGGCCATGCTTATAGGCAGCCATTAGTTGGTGCAAGATTTATGGGGCTGCTAACATAAAGAGAGGATGGTGGAGACAAAAGAGGACATGGAGAGAAACAATAAAAAATGATGTTTTGTTCAGACATTAATGATTGTATGGTTTGTGATTGAGTGCCATTTGGAATGGGTTCCATGTAGCTAACCCTGCATTGTGTGAGAATTGGATTGGATTCACTGTCTTCTGAATTATTATGAGAATTTGTAGTCTTGGTTGTGTTGTCTCTTCACTTTGCAATAATAATCAAGAGGAGGGATGCACTTCTCTTAGAGCAATAGGCAATTCCTCCATCTTCCCCCCCCTGCCACTAGTCTCATCCACTTCCCTATCACTCCATTCACTTGAATCTTCCTACACTTTGCAAGCTAGAGCAACCTGCATTTTTCTTGGATGGAAAGTTCAGGAGCGCTATTTGGGTGACTACCTCAGATTTTCCACTGTAAACTCTCTGATTGACTTTTTGGGAGTGTTCAAAGTCTGCTCTAGTCTGCAGTGGAGGAAGCTTCCATCAGTTTTGTCTATTATCTTTGGAAGGAGAGAAATGAGGGAAGATTGCGAGCTGCTCCCAACTTCTTTGATTCATTAGCTAGGACAATTTTGTTGTGTACATTGTACACTATTAAACTTAAAGGGACAAAAAAGCCAGCATTTTGACGAATCGACAGATTTATCTTGCTAGGTGAAATTTGATACATGAATCCTTAGGTGAAATCATTTCATTGGAAAATCTTTGGATGAATTCTCCATTGCAATGAGGAAACCTATTTTATTGAAAAATGGGAATGAGAATGTAACTTCTCATCATTTGCTTGTGTTCTGTATCCTTGCCTTCAATTGGAACATCCTTCTGAATTCTTTTACATTCTCATGAATAATTTTTCAAACGGTGGCATGATTCTGGTTTGGGATAGCTTTGTCTATATTGCTGTGGATTGGCAAATTGATGGCTAGATGATGGTTTGATATTTGGCTTTTGCTTTTGAAAGGAGAAAGTAATTGTAGGGGACTTCTGAATCATAATATTTTTGAAGAAAATTGAGATAAAATTCTCTCATAGTTATATTAATTTGATGAAAGCATATATATATATATATGTATATATATAAATACTATCAAGATATACACTTGATGAATAAGATATACTTCTTGATTTCTATTAACAAACCAGATAAGGATAAATCTTCAACTTTCTAAACTCTTGATAAATATTAGAAACTAAATAGGACTTATTATCCTAATGTTAATAAACAAAACTGATGCTAAATGAAAAAAAAATATTTTGACTAACACATTAATTAGAAACTGATCTGAACAGTAGCAGTAATTAATAAATAATTATTTTCTTCACTCCTCCTCAAGCTAAGGAATAGATATCAATCATTCTTAGCTTGTTAGTATTTGCACTGAACAACTGCTTTGGTAGAGATTTCGTCATTACATTTGCTTTTTGGCACTTGGATGACACGTGCTCTAACTTGATGTCCTCGCTCTCAATTTTTGATTTTATAAAGTTTTTATTAAGCCTTACTTGCTCCATTCTATCATGTTGCACTGGGTTCTTTACAATATTAATCGCTGATTGGCTATCATAGAGGACTTGAACCTTTTCAACTTTAACATCCAAATCTTATAACAGTTGTTGTACCCATAGCACTTCACATATACCCTATGCTATAGCTTTGCATTCAGCTTCTGCACTACTCCCTGCTGCAATTGATTGTTTTTTACTTCTCCATGTTACTAAGTTTCCCGACAATTTTGTACAAAATCCCAAAGTAGACTTCCCATTTGTTACATCTGTATCCCAATCTTCATCTACATATACCTCCAAATCTCGAGATAGATTTTTCTTGATCAGTAAACCTTTTCCTGGAGTACCTTTTAGGCATCTAAGGATATGATTCACTTTATTCATATGATGTTGCATTGGTGAGTGCATAGCCTGACTAACCATAAGCTAGGTTTGGACGAGTGAGAGACAAGTAGATTAACCTATGAACTAGATGGTGATACATCCCTTTTTCAATTGGTGAATCATTCTCTGGAGGAAGTGTTTTCTAGTTTTGAGGCAAAGGAATACTTATTGGCTTGCAACCAATCCTCCTAGTCTCCTTCAAGAGATCTAGCGCATATTTGCTTTGATTGATGAAGATTCCTTTATTACTTCTTGCTACTTCCATTCCTAAGAATAATTTTAGTTTTCCAAGTTCTTTAATTTCAAATTTCTTCTTAATCTCTCTCTTTAGCCTTGATATTTCAGCCTCATCATCACTAGTAATAATTATGTTGTCAACATACACAATTAGTATTGATGTTAAACCATTGCTTCCAACTTTAACGAATAGTGTGTTCTTAACTTGACTTTGCATATAGCCTAAGTTAATCATGGTACTATTGAATTTCTTGAACCAAGCCTTGGGGGACTGCTTTAATCCTTACAAAGATCTCCTTAATTTGCAAACTTTTTTATTATTTCCATTAGTTTCAAGTCCAGGTAGTATTTGCATATAAATCTCCTCTTCTAATTCACCATTCAAAAAAGCATTCTTTACATCCAGTTGATGTAATGACTAATCTAAATTTGCAGTAATAGATAAAATGATTTGGATTGAATTAAGTTTAGCTACAGGTGCAAATGTCTCACCATAATCAATACCTTGAGTTTGAGTGAATCCTTCAGCTACTAGCTGTGCTTTATATCGTGAAATATTGCTATCGGAGTTATGCTTGAGACTGAAAATCCACTTACACCCTACAGCTCTCTTCCCTATAGGAAGATTAACAACCTCCCATATATGGTTATGGTGTAAAGCTCTCAGTTCATCTATAGCAGCTTCTATACAATTCTCTTCACTCATTGCTTCATAAATATTCTGGGGATTGACAACTTCATCTGTTTTAGTAACAAAGGCTCGAAATTTTGGAGATAATCCATCATACCTTATATAATTTGAGATGGGATACTTAGCAAATGTACACCTTGTATCTCTTTGTTCTCATCTGATCACCCCCTGATGACGTGTCTGTTCCATGCAGTTCAACCCTTGTATGTGACCCTAACTCAATAACTTGCATAACCGAATCTTCTAGTTTAGACAATTGGTTCAATTTAGTGGCCCCTCTTTTTCTGGAATAAACCTGGAGAGGTTGTGTTTGTGGACCAGAAGGAGAAAAACTCTTTTAACTCAGTGTTTAGATTGGATTGACCATACTTAGGAGACTGAGATAAAGGCAAACATGACTGTAGGTTAGGTTGTGAGCTAGATGTTCGAAGGAATACCTCTCCCCTTGGAAAACACACATTTTCTCGTATATTTCCTACTTCTGCTTCTTTTGATGAATAGTAAGGTTCTTCTTCCATAAATAATACATCAGTAGTAACAATGGTTCGTCGAGAAGGAGGGTGAAAAACTTTGTATCCCTTTTGTACTATTGAGTAACCTATAAACATGCATTTGAGTGCCTTCTTCTCTAGCTTGTTTTTTTGTGGTTGATTGTGAGGTATGTAAGCAACACAACCAAACACTTTTGGGGTAAATTGTTAAACATTCGATTGGCATGATAAGAACTCAGAAGAGTACTCAATAGAGTTTTAAATTTTAGAACCTAGGAAGGAAGGCGGTTTATTAGGTAAGCAGGAGCAAGAATTCCTTCCCCCCTAAAAACGGTTTGGTACCATCTGTGCTAACAACATTGACCTTGCAGTTTCAAGAAGGTGTTGGATTTTTTGTTTAACTATCCTGTTTTGTCGTGGAGTGTATACACATGAACTTTGGTGAACAATACCATGTTCAATTAGATAATTTTCAATCTCTGTTCAGAGGTATTCTTTTCCATTGTTAGTTCTTAGGATTTGGATGTTTGTTGAGAAAACATTGTGAACATATTTATAGAACTGTTTAAAAACATGACTAGCTTCTGATTTTTCCTTTAAGAGGTACACTTAACACACTCTATTATGGTCATCAATAAAGCTTATAAACCATTTGTGGACCGAAGGTGTTACTACACATGTTGGACCACAAATATCATTGCGAACAAGATGGAATGCTTTTGAAGGTGTATATGCGAGAGTTGAATAAGAATTTTTTGTAAATTTTGCATAAATGTAGGGCTCACTTGTGAAATTGTTTAGCTCTTTATTCTTGAACAGATTGGGGTACAAGTGCTTTAAATACATAAAATTTGGATGATCAAGACGCTTATGCTAGATTATCACATGGATTTATTCCTAATTGACACTAAAGATTGACTCAATGACTTGATACTCGATTGGGACTCCATTCTAGACAAGTATTGGAGGCCATTTTGCTCCTCAACATTGCCAATTGTCCTCTTCGGAGTCTGGTTCTGCAACACACTCGTTTTTGTGAGAAAAATCACTTGACAATTCAAGTCTTTTATAAGTTTACGTACAGAAATTAAATTGTATCTTGGTTCAGGTACTAGAAGTACTCCATTAAGGGTTAGTCCAGAGATAATTACTGTTCCTCTTCCTTGAACTCCAAGACTATTGCCATTTGCAACCAATACTCTATCTGATTTGTTGCACTCAGGTTTTATGTACAAAGATGAATTGGACATGTATTCAGAAGCTCCAGTGTCTATGATTCATAATTTTTCACATTTTTCTTGAGAATCAAGATCAGGTTTACCTTGATGTGCTACGATTGCTGTAGAAAGCACATTAGCTTCTTTATTCTTACCAGAATTTAGTTGCGTTTGTGTGAGGATTTGCTGCAACAGAGTAACTTGGTCTGTTGAGAGATTGAACCCGGTGCATAGATTTTTGGCAATATCGATGTCTGCTAATTGTGTAACGTTACTCTCAGGTATGGAGGATTTTCCTAGCTGAAAGCTTCTTCCTTGTCTAGCCTTGAATCCATCTGGTTTGTCATTTAACTTCCAACAATCCTTATGTGGATGATTGGGTTTTTTACAATAATCACACTACACTCGTTCCTTAGTTGATGAACTATTGGGAATCCCTTTATTTACTGCCATAGCTGATCCTTGAACTAGAGAATCTGGTGTCAACATGACCTGACGCTTGCTTTCTTCTCTTCTAACTTCTGTAAACGCCTTCTTAAGAGTTAGAAGTGGTTGTTTGTCCAGCAATCTTCCCCTTACTTTGTCCAACTCTGAGTTCAACCCATGAAGAAAGTAAAATTCTCGGTCATTTTCTACAATCGAGTTATACCTTTGTCCATCATCAACACACTTCCAATCAATTTCATAAAATAAATCCATTTTTTGCCATAACTCAACTATTGTGTTTTAGCATTTTGTGACACTCATGTTCCCTTAAACAGTAGATCTAAGCCTTGACTTAAGCTCAAATTGCAGCAATGAATTAGTGAGGTTGAGTATATTTCCTGAACATTGTCCCAAATTTCTTTTGCTATTCCACAAAATAGATATGTTCGGCCAATCTTGGGTTCCATTGAATTGATAAACCATGCCATGACCATGGAATTTTTTGCCGACCATGTTGCAAATTTCTCTGCTGATCGATTAGGTATAGTTATTATACTAGATAGATAACCAAGTTTTCCTTTGCCACGAATTACTAATTTCATTGACTAAAATCACTTACCGAAATTAGTGCCATTCAGCTTGTGTTGCATAATTTCTAAGGATAAAGTTTCAGGAGTTGCCGGGGAAAGATTGGATTGTATTTGAAGGGAGGTAGTTTAGTCTCCCAATAACCCAAACTGAAACTTGGAACCTTGGGTTCCATCCCCCATTTGACTCATGATTGAATTATTTTAGTCAATTAAGGATTCACTGATGCTTTGATACCATGAAGAAAATTGAGATAAAATTCTCTCATACCTTTATTAATCTGATGGAAGCATATATATATATATATATATACACACACACACACTTGAGATACACTAGATGAATAAGATATACTTCTTGATTTTCTACTAACAAACTAGATAAGGAAAAAGCTTCAACCTTCTAGACTTTTGATAAATATCAGAAACTAAATAGGATTTATTATCCTAATGTTAATAACCAAAACTGATGCTAAATAAATTAAAAAAAAATTAGACTAACACATTATTTAGAAACTGATCCGAACAGTAGTACTAACTAATAAATAACTATTTTCTTCAATTTTAAAGGCAATTATATGAAGATTTTTTTTTTCCCCCAATTTCTTTTGGTAATTCATTAAAAGAAAACCTTGGTAATGCCATTAAATGAATCTGTGTGGCAAGTTTCCAGCATTAAAGACAAAATGAAGTGTATCTCATAATTCTGTTAATGTTTTCTTTTGCTAATCGATTCTTTTTATTAATTAGATTAATGAAATGAAGAGAGATCATTGAAAAAAAAGGCCTCAAAGAATTCTGTTACTATGACTACCTCAAGACAAACTTTTGAACAGTGTGCTGGCTATATCATGGTTGAAGCACTCCACATCGTTCAGTAAGCTAGTTGGAAATTTTTTGCTGCTACCACAGCTGTGGGAAGTAAGAACATATGAGAAAGATCATAGGCTCTTTTAAGATAAGCAAAATTCCAGCTATGCACCGTTGAAGAGTTAATTCAACATTATGGAAGTTGTGTATACAATTTGTTATTTATTTAGTCTGCATGCTAGCTATGAGGGTGGGGGAACTTTGTGTGCAGGAAAATGATGTAAAGATTAATAACTATGTTACGTATTGGTTGTCTGTGTATGTTGTTGCTGCTAAGAATTATAGTTGTCAACAGTATTGTCCAACTTGTATAGCTTATTTGTAGTCGCTTTATGTGAGTATTAAATAGGTTTGACATGATGCTAATAATTTTTCATGTAGATGAATGGAAGAATTTCCTAGCAAGAATTGGACGTGATGAAAACTCTTCTGATTCTGAACTTTTTGATAGTGCCAGTGATGTCCTTGAGCTTCGTCTATGGGCTTCTTATCGAGGGCAAACATTGGCGAGAACTGGTGAGTCCTTGTTTTTCAGGTTAATGCAGTATATCTTTGAAGATGTCTATAACACACCTGATCCTTGATAATTCTATAATATGCCATGAAATGGGGAATTTTCTTGTTTTCTTGTGCGGGTACCTTTTTTCGTGTAGGACTGACATTGAGTTGGTGTATATTCAAGATCTAGCAATAAAATTTTACAATGTTCTGTATGTGTGGATGCTTTTTCATGCATACTTCATTGTCACCGTTATTTTTTCCAATTTGTTATTGATGAAATTTCTGGAAATTCTATTTATACATATTTCCTTAAATTTGCTTAACCACTAAAGCAACCATGGGAATTTATCTTTTCATGGAAATGCAGTATCTATCTCTCTCTGTTCATTCATAATGGTTTTTTTACTATTCTCTGATTGTCCTTTTGCTCAGTCTGGTTTAAGAGTTTTACAAATTGGATTCTGTTAACATGTTTCACTTGTGCACTTGTTGATATGCTATAGAAGCTTCACACTTTTCAATATTAACTTTTCTCATGAATCTGCAATCAATCATTTAACGATGGATGCTTGATTTTTGAATCATTTGTTCCTATGAGGTGTCAAACTTCGGGAAACAGTGACAGGGCTGAAATTAATGTATTGTATATTTCCAGTTTCACTTGTTCAAATTGAATTGTTAAGATCCAATATATGGGATTTAAAAAGAAAATTCTTGTCCTGATTCAAGCTGAATTTCTCTCCGTTAGTTTTTGGCTTTAGATGAAGTTGCTTCTTTGTAGTTACTGCGTTTTGTTTTACCAATATATAATTTGATTGTGATTGGCAGTCCGGGGAATGATGTACTACAGAAAAGCACTTATGCTGCAAACATATTTGGAAAGATTCAGTGCTGGAGGTGAGCTCATTAAGTGTAAAATTACTGTTGGTATGTGCTGTCTTTATTTTCATCTGACTGCTGATTGGAAATGACAGACATTGAAGCTTCAATTTCAAGTAATGATGCTTCTGATGCTCGGGGATTTGAGTTTTCACCTGAAGCAAGGGCTCAGGCAGATCTAAAGTTCACATATGTAGTGACATGTCAAATATATGGAAAGCAAAAAGAGGAACAAAAACCGCAGGCTTCTGATATTGCATTGTTGATGCAGAGGTGAATGCAGTTTTCTTCTGATCTCTGCTTTCTTTTTCTTCCATTATTTTTCTTCATTATTACAGTTCTCTACTCACATCTACTTAATCTATTGTGCATATAGCTGTTATGTTGAAATTTGTGTGTTTTGTGTGTTAGAAATGAAGCCCTGCGTGTTGCTTTCATTGATGAGGTTGAGACTTTGAAAGATGGTAAAGTACACAAAGAATTTTTCTCAAAGCTTGTGAAGGCTGATGTTCGTGGTAAAGACATGGTAGGTTTGTCTTCATCTGGCATTTTGGTTTCTATTTGTTTTCATTTTTGTTAAGGAACGCTTACATCAGACTTGCGGAAAATGATTGAGCACAAAAGAAAACATGTAATCTTTTAGAGACATTGGATTCATTTTTGAGTTTGCATGAGTCTGAAGTATAGACTGAAAACAAATGGAAATTCTTTGTGTAGAATTGATTGTGACCCTTATTCAAGGTTACATGGCCCATTTTTTCAAGTTTGACAGGCCCATTTGAGTATTTATTCTTCCCTTCTCCGGGATGGATGACTATCTGTCCTAATATATCTACACACTTCTTGTAGAATGCTTCATATGAAAACCATGTGGTGTGCCAGGAATTAAACACTTTTAAATCATTGATAAGAGGAAGATGTCTCTGCCCCATATTGATTAGTAGGGAAAATTTGTAGATCTGTATCATTGATATGAGGAGGTTTTGCTTTTTATTTTGTATGCATTGTCTAGCCCCGATTTACATAATACTAGGTTCCATCCTTGATTATAAAGGATATGCACTTTCCGCACCTTGCTCAAAGACAATTTATGTTTAAATATCTGGATATCATGCTCATGTCAGTTTGTTTGCTTTTTCTATTTCTTTTTAAGTTTGGTGATGGTTTATCTTCATTTTGTTTTTAAATAACATAATCTTTTTGTCCCTCGTTCCATTATTTTTTTGTCTAGGAAATCTACTCAATAAAATTACCAGGAAATCCAAAACTTGGTGAAGGGAAACCTGAGAACCAGAATCATGCCATTGTTTTTACTAGGGGAAATGCAATTCAGACTATTGACATGAATCAGGTAGCCTGTTATGGACTTTATTTATCAATTTTCCTTTTTTTTCAGAATGCCTGATGATGGAATTTGAACTAGTTTTCATGTTAGAATGCCCACTGATTAGTTGTTTGTGGCTTCTTCTGTGGCTTACTATTACTTGATTTTTGAAATTTGGAAAATGATTGCATAGTGGGAACTTGATACTTGAATTAAACAAAGCTGCTTCTGGTTTTGCCACATATATCAACTTCCTCTGCCATAAGTGTAACTTAAGAAAGAATTGTTGCTCGGAACATTTTGGAAAGTGAACTTCTAAATTTTGCATCTATTTTTCTCTTTGTTAATTAGGATGTTTGTCTTCTTCTTTTTCTGCGCCCTGATTCTGTGGTGAAGATAAGCATCTCGTAGAACATTTGGATATACTCTACATCACTGGTCGTGGAAAAGATTTTGAGTTTTACCTATAACACTTTCATGGTGCTAGAGCATCAGTTGATCCTTATCAGCCTGCTTGTCACCCCCAAAAAGAAGGGGAAAAAAAAAAAAAGAAAGAAGAAGAAGAAGAAGAAGAAAAGAAGACAGTGATCAATCTCTAGATTTAGAATTTGGCATGTTGGATTCATTTGAACAGAGGATTTCCTCAAACTATCCAATGTCGTTGTCTATTGAAGATCATCGTTCCTTGCAAACCACCTGACAGAAATTGAATGGGACATTTCTGGGAGTGGTTCTAATCAGTGGAACTCATCATAGAGGACAAGGAAAACTTGGTATCTAACTAAAGCTACCCTGGTCCTTCTTGTTAGTTGAAAATTATGGAAATTAGAAGGTCGGTAACTCCATATCTATTGCATGGTGGCTCATGAAGTTTCATGGAGCCAGGCATCTCTCTCTTCTATGAGACAGCTAAGGTGGCCCTTGGAGTTGTCTAAGAAACTTATTTGGATGTGGGAAATAATTCCCATGCATTGACATTTGCTCTAAGCTTAGAACTGCTGCCTAAGAGTGTTGACTATGTACTACAATTTGATTGAGGAACTTTGACTGGAAATGAACCTGTTTTATGGTATGGATTGGAAGTACATGAAGGATGTAGGAAAATATTTTTTTGTGCTAGTTCAGTCATTTTTCAATGAAAAAAAATTATGTACAAAAGAAAAATACAACAGGCTATTCCCACCAAGTGAATAAAGCCCACCCCCACCTAAAAATTAAGCAGTAGCTATTTGCCTTACATTGCAAGTTCAAAAATACACATTTCTAATAGTCAAAGATTGGTTTCCAGCATGTCTATTATTATGTTATTTCCAAGGAGTAGACCATAGAAGAGAATGCAATCTTCCAAGATTAAACAAAGCTTGGGTTTCAATCCCCTTCTAAAGGATGAATCAAGTTGTTCCATTCCAAAAGATGTCGTGGAAAACCAACTTTCTCCTTGATCAAACTCCACACTTAATCTACATAGAAAGTGTTTATAGGATAAATGTTCGTGGGACTCCATAGAAGCAAGGTATAGAGAGCAAGTAGCGCCAATAATAGCCTGCCCTAAAAGCTTGTCCATGGCCATAAGTTTGTGTTGATTAGTCATCTAAAGAATGAAGGAGAAACGGGAAATGTATCCCTTTAACTACATACATTGAATCTAAGAAACACGAGAGGTTGAGGTACTCATTTGATAGGCTAGTTGAATAGAGAAACCTTGGTTTAGCATAGGCTTCCAAACCAAGGAATTTGGCTTGTTAGCATGCAAAAAGGATAGGCATAAAACCTTGAGATAACCTTGAAGCGACTCCTAACCACTTGGCCAAGAATAGAGCAAAGCCTCTCATTTAAGGGTATAACAAGATGCAAGAGAAAGAAGACTAAGTCTTTGACTTCTTTTAAGGGTTAAATTCAAACTTAAATGAGGTGTATGGATGTCTCCTTGGAGAAAAGCCTTTTCTAGCCTAAGAGAGGCATTTACAGAAGTATGAGGGGAGGTAAGTTGAAGGCACGTGATGGTGATTACTCCATCCACTACAAATTCTCAAAGCTCGGTGTTGGTAGTTAAAAGGAGACCATGTAAGAAATGCATGCTCAAGAAAAGGCTTGGTTCAGTCATTGTCATAATCCAACTGAATGAGCACATGTTGAAAGTTGCATGGGAAGCATGACATTTGCATCCGAATGACCAGAAGAAGTGCCAAGATCAGCTAAGATAGCTGAATGTGATTACCTAAAGGCCCTTTTGATACGTGTCCAAGAGTTCATTAGCCTTTGGCTAAAGTTTATAAGAGGCACTTGAGATTACACAAGGAGGAATAGGTCTATTAGTTTTATATAGTTGGTGATCCTTAAGTAATTGTGTTTATTATTACTTGGGAGAGAATTCACTTCTCCTATAAATAGAGATAATGGTTGGTTAGTTAGAAAAGAGATTGCATCTTATAATTGGTCTTGGAAAACCCTAGTGGAGAGGGTGAAGAGTTCGTAGTTGAACTTCTGGTGTGATTCTCTGAAACTTCAATACAATTTTAGATTTCTTCCTATTTCTTCCTATTCCTTACGTCTTAAGGTCTATTAATTTGGCACCGTCTATGGCTTTCTCATTCCTTAGCAATGACATGGATGGAATCTCATGTTGACTACCTCAAACAGTTGATGAAGGAAATGGTTACTTCGGTTCAATCTCTTAATGATAGTATGGAGAATTGTGTTGTGCGATTAGAGGTAGGATTTTTAGAGATTAAAGATATTTTGAAAACATTTGTTTTAGATTGTCCTTCAAAACAGTCGGTGTCGGAGCCTTATGTTGAATCTTCCTTGTGTTCGCCTCCTTTATCTTCATTGAATCTCTAACTTCCTATGGAGATTGATGAGATTCCGTGTTTTGATCTCAATCGGTTTTCCTTTGCTTATTTTGATGGATTGGAGCCTCTTAGTTGGATTACGTAGGCTGAGTAGTACTTTGAGCTGTCTCGGATTGGATTAGATTGGAAAGTCTCTATTGCTTTCCTATACATGGAAGGTAGAGCTATTTCTTGGATGCACGCTTTACATCGTTGTCATCTGGATTTAAGTTGGGAAATGTTTGTGCGGGAGTTTTTGTTATAGTTTGGTGGTCGTGATGCAGCTAATCTGTTTGTTCCTTTGACTCTTCTTAAGCAACTTTCTTTTGTAGATGTTTATGTTAATGAGTTTGATGCGCAAGTTCCATCGATGTTTGAGGAGCAAGCACTCGGTTATTTCTTGGGAGGTTTGTGTGAGGAGCTATGAGTTTGTATATTGACACTTTGACTGCGCACTGTGGCTTGAGCTATGGATCTTCCATTTGATTTTGAGCGGGAATTTGCAATCGACATTTGTTTTAGCTCGCTTCTTTGTTGTTACCTTCTACCAGTAAGTTGGATGCTTTCTTTTTCCAATCTTCTTGCTCTCTTTGTACTAATTTGAAGCCTTCGGATCGTGTGATATTTCCATCGTCTTGTCCACCTCTTTCTTGGAAGGATTCTGGTTCCAAGAATGTTTCTAGTTCAGCAGGAATGAACAGCTCTTATAAAGGCAATCAACAGCTGCCTTATGCTGAGTATATCGATAAGCACAATAGGGGATTATGTTTTAGGTGTGATCAACCTTATTCTCTTTCTCATAAGTACGCTTTTAAATCTTTGTGGGCGACTCTTTTGGAGGAAGAACCGGATTTGATTAATTTAGAGGATGAGGGTGTCCATGCTCTATATGCGTCCATACCTGATTCTTCTAGTATGGAGTTGTCTTTATTGGCTTTTCAAGGATTTACTCCTTCTACCCTGAAATTTTGAGATACCTATTCTTCTTCTTTTGTTGCTATTTTGGTGGATAGTTGTAATTTTGTATCTCAATCTTTGGTGAATTCATTGTCCTTGAGGACTGTTCCTACTATTCCATTTAAGGTTCAGTTAGGGGATGGACATTTTGTGTCCTCTAGTGGCATGTGCTGTGACTTACAGTTTTTCATCGAGGATTATCCCGTTACTATTGATGGTTATGTGTTGGAGTTAGGTGATATTGACATCATTTAGCTTCGTACTTTAGGTGAAATTAAAGTGGATTGGTCTTGACTTGTGATGAAAGTGCCTTATCAAGGGGGTGAAAAACACTTACAGGCTGATCCCTCTTTGTTGAAATCTAGTGTGTTCTTGACAGCTTTATCTAAGGGGGTGAAAAACACTTACAGGCTGATCCCTCTTTGTTGAAATCTAGTGTGTTCTTGACAGCTTTATCAAAGTTTATGGATGTTGTGTTTGCTGGGTTGGTTTGGTCTCCAGTTGAGTTATGTACTGTTGACATGCTTGGGGATTCCCGTTTGGATTGTTTGTTGCTTGAATTTACTGCTGTTTTTTCTGAACTTCCTGGTTTACCTCCTTTCAGGAGTAAGGACCACCATTTTATTCTTCAAGTAGGGACCTTACCAATTAATGTAAGACTGTATTGATATGCCCATGTTCAGAAAGATGAGATTGAGAAGATGGTTTAGGATATGCTTAAGGCAGGGATTATTCAACCTAGCTCTAGTCCTTATTCAAGCCTTGTGATTTTGTTTAAAAAGAAAGACGGCTTTTAGTGTTTTTGTGTAAATTATCGAGCTTTAAATGAAGTAACTATATCGGATCGTTTCCCTATTCTTGTTATTGAGGAATTAATTGATGAGCTTTTTGGGGCTTGTGTTTTTATTTTGTAAATTGATCTTAAAGTTGGTTATCATAAAATTTGTGTTCATCCCAATGATATTTGTATGACCGCGTTTCATACACATTAAGGGCATTATGAATTTCTTATTATGTCCTTTGGTCTTACTAACGCTCCTACTACTTTTCATGCTAATATGAATGCTTTATTCCAGCCTTTTCTTTGTTGCTTTGTCCTCGTTTTTTTTTTTTTTTATTTTAATGATATCCTTGTTTATAGCAAGGACATGGACACACATTTACTTCATTTGCGTAAGGTTTTCTCTCTTTTATGGTGAACATCAGTTTGTGGCTAACTGTAAGAAGTGAATGTTTACAAGCAAAAACATAGAAGACATAGTCACACCAAGACAAACTCTTTCTAGGGAAAGAAAATGCTCTCGTTTCTCTCTAGAAATCCACCCAATTCCCTTCAGAAGCCAGGTTTCTTAACAAACAAACGGGAACCAATCGTTATATGGCAATGAGCTGTAGTTGTTTATAATTTTTAAAATATTAAATAATAATTATATAAATTTGAAAAATATATATGGCAATGAGCTGGTTTTAAGAGCTTCTGGTTCCTCCTCCTCCTCCTTATTCTTTTTTTTTTTTTTAATTTTGTTTATTTAATTAATATATGAGGATAGGCATCACTCCATGATTTGTCAAAAGTACTACATCATTTAACAATAGTTAATGGGGTTAGCTTGGGTAGTAATGACAATTTGGGAGGGTTTAATTGGGTTCTGAAATTGGCAATAAAAAAGTTCAGGTACTTTAATTGTAAAATCATCCAAAACTTAGGTACCAAAGGTGATATTATTCGTAATATTTATGAGTTTAACCTCAAGAAATTCCTTCAGGACTTAACTTCTGATTCTCCTGTGCAATTTATATTGTTCACCATCAGAGCGGTCATAGGCTCATAGCTGGTTTAATTTTTGCTGATTTGTTAAAACCACAGCTCAACTTTAGGTAGATACAGTACCCTTCATGGCTTTGTGCATACTTGTAGCTTTGATGCCATTGAGCCAATTTGTTTCCTTTTTTCTAACCAGGAAAGCCTGTTTCCTTCCCTAATCAATCTTTGCATCTTTACAATTACCCAGAACAATATTCACTGAAGGAAAGCCAAAAACATGGTATCTTTGCTATGTATTGTTCTTTCTTAACTATCATTCATACTTGCCTGTATTTTCCCCTTTCATAATATTGAAGATTAGCTGCAAAATTAAAGCAAATTTGCCTCACATTCGATTGACTCATCATATGCAGCTGTGGTTGCATATTGACTTGTTAAGCCTTGTTTGAGCAATTTATACTATTATGAATTGGCTGTAACAAGCAGCCATGTCTAGTATTTTTTTGGATGCTACTGTATTTGTTCTTGAAGACAAAGGGTGTCGCTAAATTTACTCTCTATTTGAATCTTCCATTAATTATGCTTGTGATATATGTTTTGTATGATTCTTTCATTTTCATGCCCTGTTGTCTATACCTGGTTTTGGATGTGCTGTTGTCGTATGACTTTTATCTAAAATTATGGTGGGAACAACAAAGCCAAGTATTGATATAGATATTCTTAATGCATTTGCTTTAGGATAACTATTTTGAAGAAGCATTGAAAATGAGAAATCTACTGGAGGAATTCCACTGTTACCATGGTATTCATCCTCCTACAATTCTTGGTGTCCGGGAACATGTTTTTACCGGAAGGTGACAACTCTTTTGCAGCATGTTATTTATGTAGATGGAATATTCATCATGCTATCATGTTAGCCTATACTTATATGATTTATTTTGTAATATCTGCAGTGTCTCTTCTTTAGCCTCATTTATGTCCAATCAAGAATCTAGCTTTGTGACTTTAGGGCAGCGTGTTCTTGCAAATCCATTGAAGTAAGTTGATTGTAATGCAAGTGATATGGGTACTAGAATGGTTCTTCTTGGAGCTAAATTTCTGGGTATTTTCAGGGTTCGGATGCATTATGGTCATCCAGATGTTTTTGACAGAGTCTTCCACATTACTCGGGGCGGCATAAGCAAAGCTTCTCGTGTCATCAACATCAGTGAAGATATCTATGCAGGTTTTTTTAGGCAATCTATCTTTTTTAGTTTCTTTATTGCATTTTAGAGAAAAAGTTGGGTCTCTAAAATTTTTATTTAAGCCTCGTAATCTTCTCTCTTTAAAAAATATGTATACATATATATGCACATATGTACTTGAAGTTAGATAATTTGTTAATCAGAGGGAGGTGAAGATACTTTAAATAATTGGATAAATGCAGAATATGGGGAAAATAATTGAGTGCTTGTGTATGAGTTCCTTGGTTTACTTAAAAAATGCACAAATTATCCAAAAAAAAAAAAAGAAAAGAAAAAGGACCTATAAATATGGCTCATTTATATTTTTTTGGAGCATCTAATTAATTTTAACTCTTAAGAATGGGGAAAAGGTCATTAGGTCCCAACTTTTGTTAGTTAAGCCCTAAACCTTTCAAAAGATGCACGGGGTCCTAAACATTTTTGCGAGTCATCATTTGAGTTCTAAAAAACATTTTAAAAGATTATTGAAGCATTAAAGTTGCATTTATTTGGCATTTTTTTCAAAATTTTGGGACTGATTGAAAAAATAAGGACTTCTCTTGACCTTCTCCTCTTGGGAATATAATGAAATCATCGCACTCGTTTGTAGTAATATGGTTGCCTCTGTTCACATAAATATATAATCGTAAAAAAAGAAATTATAATCTTCGAGATTTAATCTGTCATTCTTGAGAGTACTACCTCTTCTTTGGGTTTCCATTTTAATGCATTCTTTCTGCAATCTATAAGTCCTGATGGTGATGAATCTGTTTTATGCAGCTGAATAATGTTGGATCTTTAATATTATATCTGGCCTGTGCCATTTTATTATTTATCTGTCTAGATGTTTAACTTCTTGTAGTCAATGGCAGGCTTCAACTCAACATTACGCCAGGGAAATATTACTCATCATGAGTACATTCAAGTACGAATGCCTATTTATCTTTGAGTGGATACAATGTAGATATTTATAATGGTGTAATTGATTATTTTTGTCCAAAGTAGATGTTAAAAATTACAATCTTTCAGGTGGGGAAAGGAAGAGATGTTGGTCTCAATCAGATTGCTTTATTTGAAGGCAAAGTTGCTGGGGGTAATGGGGAACAAGTACTAAGCCGTGATGTCTACAGACTCGGACAGCTGTTCGATTTTTTCCGAATGATGTCATTCTACTTCACCACTGTTGGATACTATTTCTGCACCATGGTATTCTCTCTGTATGTGTGTGTGTGTGTGTGTGTGTGTAATCTTCCTTTAAGCAAGGTAAAAATGTTACTATAGGCAGAGTGTTTGCTGTCAAATTTAGATCCACAACCATTTCTATAACTTAATCTTTCAGATTAGTTGTATGCGGAGCTAGATTCAAGAACAACCGTTTGATTAAAAAATTTAATCAGGTAGATAGAGTGTGCGCTTTTTGTATTTTATTATTTATAATATGCATTATTTTGTAGTCATGTAACGGGTGGGGTTGCTTACTAGAAAGTTTTCTTCCTTTCTTTTCAAAGAAATTACTTCTGATCACATATCATTCTGGAAAAAGCCTTTAGTTTCTTCCCGTGTATGATCCAATAGTTTTTCTATCTATCCACATATCAAGAACATGGATGGACATGGCAACAAACTCATGACAGTATAACTTGCATCTCTGTTTTCCTGGTGAAAGCTACTGGTGTCTGTGCTGTTTCCAGAGCTGCAAAATATTTGAGACTTTGAAAAATGTGAACAGGGTATTCTTAGGGAGCTTTGCTGATAATACTTCACACATGATTTCTGCTAGTCGGTTTTCAAAGCTATCGATAGTTCTCAAATATGGCTCATGCTCAGAACATCTGTGTTGACCAGCATATTTTTCAAGCATGTGATACCAAATTTCTCCAAATTGATGATTAACAACTATTTCTTTAGCTTGATAGATACTTAATTCATGATGTGCTTCGAGCAACTAAAGATGATTATGGACATATCTTTTGTTAGTTTGAAACCATAATCTATGAAGTGTGAATTAAGGACTTCAGACCAAGAGTTATGTTGTGTTTGATATAATATCTTGTAGATGCACTTTGAAACTGTTGGTTCTAATCCATTCCATATAAGCTAAGCTTGCTCTTTTCGATTTTGCAGTTAACGGTGTTGACCGTTTACGTTTTTCTTTATGGGAAAGCATACTTGGTGAGTTGTGTGTTGCTTTCACCCATGGTGTTTTGAAATTTCAGTCATCTTTGAGTTTGGGGGTAGCACATTTCCCTTTTTATTGCGATATGTATTTTGAATGGCCTCTTTTTTAGTATTTTCCTCATTTTTTACTATTGAAGGGGTATGGTTGTAAGTGAGTCAGCTAAATCTGTGCACATGACCAACCTACAAAACTGATGCAACATTTGAACATAATTTTCACTATGTAGGTGGCTTCAAGGAATATCCTTATTACCAACCCCACCCCCAAACTTACTTTCTTTCTTTCTTTCTTTCTTTATTTTCTCTCTCTCTTTGTTTCCCTTGTTAAATGTCTTAATATAATTAAAGGATTTTCTCTCTCTGTTCATAGAAATCAATTCCATGTCTTACTTAATTGGCAAACCAAAATAATAGAAATTGTGCCAGTTCCTGCCTGACATACCTAGCACATTGAAGCTGTTCTCTTTGTATTTGATCTGCTGAATGAATTATATTGTCTAGACGTAGAATAATTTTCAGGTATCCCCTCTAATGATGCATGACAGGAAGATGTGATAATAATGTGAACCTTAATTTTATTCGTTAAGGCTTTTTTCTTTTTCCATGTTTCTTCTTCTTCTTCTTTTGACTTACTTAAACTCTGGATTTAGTTGCAAGCAGTGATTTGCTGGTGAGTTATTTTGTTATGGGTAGATTTGAGATGACCAACATGGAGTTTTTAATCTATACATGGAGTGGATGAACAGTGTTCTTCTTTATTTATTTATTTTAAGTTGTTGATTTTGACTGTATTTTATTTACAATAAAGCTAATGGAACATATTTGAAAAATATAGTTAAAGGATTTTTGAATTAAATATCTTGGACCAATCATCAACCATGTCTGAGTTAAATTAAAATGCAATGGAGCTAACAGGACTGTTTGTTTGTTTCTCTCTCTCTCTGGTTTTTTTGGGCATTCATTGTAGAAAGTTGGAGGATTCAAACTGGAAATGCAGCCAATGGTTGATGACTATTTTTATACTTTATGAAATGTGTTTTACTTACTGAGAAGTTTATATTTGTACAGGCCTTATCGGGACTTGGTGAAACATTAGAAGTAAGAGCTCGTATAATGGATAACACAGCCTTAAGCACTGCCCTGAATACACAATTTCTTCTCCAAATTGGTATCTTTACTGCCATACCCATGATTTTGGGTTTTATTTTGGAGCAGGGTTTTCTAAGAGTAAGGATGCTCTAACTCCTTATAGTGTGTTTTTAAAATTATGTAGCATGAAATTCAGTGTTTCTTTTTCACAATGTACAGGCTGTTGTCAGTTTTATAACAATGCAGTTTCAGCTTTGCTCTGTCTTCTTCACATTCTCACTCGGCACAAGAACACATTATTTCGGCCGTACTATTCTTCATGGTGGAGCAAGGGTTTGTTCTATCACTATTCCTGTTTACTCCATCTATTGTATGGGGAGAATGCTAATAAAATGTCTTCTACAGTATCAAGCCACTGGGCGGGGATTTGTTGTCCGACATATCAAATTTTCTGAAAATTATAGGCTTTATTCTCGCAGCCACTTTGTTAAAGGGTGTGGTTCTCTCTGTCTTTCTCTGTTTCATATGCATATTTTCCATGTTACAGCACTGGCTTATGAATGTTGCTCCTTATTAATTTGTTTTATGCAATGTCCAGACTAGAAGTTGCACTTCTGTTGGTGGTGTATCTTGCATATGGATATAATGAAGGTGGAGCACTTTCATATATTCTTCTCACTGTCAGCAGTTGGATTATGGCACTTTCGTGGCTTCTTGCTCCATATTTGTTCAACCCTTCGGGATTTGAGTGGCAGAAGTAAGCACTTTTTTTTTATCTTCCTTGAAATATGGGTTTTGGTTTTCTAGTACTTTGATGTTAACTTGTAGTTTGCCCTATGAAGGATCGTTCAAGACTTTCGGGATTGGACAAATTGGCTTCTTTATAGAGGTGGAATTGGAGTCAAGGGGGAAGAAAGTTGGGAAGCCTGGTGGGATGAGGAACTGGTATTTGTTCTTCTCCCGATTGTGACCTTTTTGTCTTTGTTGCTCTCTATTTGTGTGGTGGCTTAATGTTTTCTAATAAGTATGCCTTCTGACCTAGAAGCTGCTATATATTTATGCTGTTTTTCTGTTACTGGTAGTGGCTAATTGCTTGGAACTGTTCGGGTAAAATTTTCCATGGATATTGCTATGATGAAAGTGTCAAATTCTAGGAATAACTTTTCCCTAGTGGATATTACTAACATGGTTAAGAGTGTGCAAAGGCAAGATGCAAGTTAAAACTCCCTTCTGGCAAGCTAGGAAAAATGAAATAAATTGAAGTTTTTAGTTATTGGGTGAGAAAAATGACGAGTCACCTCATCAAAAATCCGTATTTCCACATCCATGTATATTATTAACCAGTGAATGAATTTGTGTGATTGGGATATAGCAACTTCTACCTAAGTTTTAATCCCATTAGGTGGGGTCCGCTGCCTTGTGTAATATGGATTCACTTAAGAAATAGACAGTGTTCCCTTCTTTTGTGTTTAATTGAATTCTCTTCCTTTCTGTAGTCATCAATTTTGAGTCCAGCTTACCTTCTTTCTGATGTGAACTATTTGCTCTGATGATGATTGTTTGTTACCAAAACTATTCCTCTATTTGGTTTGAGCATTAAATCATTGAACTGTTGCTGTGGATTTTATATCTGTGCAGCAGAAATACAATTGGTGAACATGTAGATTTATCAGAGATTCATTACTATCTTAAGTTTACTCTTTTGGCTTATACTAGTCATCACAATATGTGGTCCACCCATGCAGTCATGGTTACAAGCATGCCCTCTCTCTTCTTTTAGGGCTACGACAATGAGATCCACTGGCCTTTTTTTTGGAGGAAAAAGTGTTGCTAGAGGACGGTGCATTTTGCATTCTTAATAAAATGAAATCTAAACTGTGTGGGCTATTCTACCTGGACTTTTGTGGTTTAAACATATGCTGAATTTATTTATTTTTGAGTCACTGTCCTTATTTGATCAGATGCTGAATGAGCCCAAAAATTCTAATATTTGAGTTCCTAGGAACACCGTTCTTAGGTTAAAGATGTTTGATTGGCTCTTTTGACCTTTCATGAATACCTTTGTTTGTTGTTTCAAGTGCTACATCATCTGAATAATGTATCTCATGCTACATTCACGTGGGCTAGAACTGCTGAACATCTGCAATAGTGATAATAGTGTGAGAGGTTCTATGATCTTTGCTTAAATAACATGCTTACAGAGTTGCTTTCTTCTATCTGACTCTATAATTCAGACCTTTATCGTCTTTGGAGACATATTTTATGTTGTGTGCTGCTTTGGCATTTTCTCACTCTTTTCTAGAGTAAAACTGATGGTTATTTATGCAGGCACATATTCGGACATTTAGTGGGAGGATAATGGAGACAATTTTGAGTCTGAGGTTTTTCATTTTCCAATATGGCATTGTGTACAAACTAGACATACAGGGAACAAATACATCTTTATCGGTAATATTTCCTCTTTGTGCTCTTTTCCATTTGGTATTTTGCCATTGCACTCTTTTTATAAACATCGTATAACTGGGGAATTTATTTATTTATTTCGTTGCAAATCAAATACCTATTCTATCCAATGCGTGTATGTGCCTGATGCTTATATATTACTTTTGGGCGAATCTCATGTACTACCTTTTAAGTGGCTTCTTGGATATTGTATGACCCCATTGTCAGTGTGTTTTAGATTGCAGATTCTTGATGATTGGATAAAGAATATATCCCTATGGTTTATTAACCCCAAAAAATCCACCGTATGTTTCATAAATGAGTTAGGGTAAATTAATTGTGAAATTTGTATATGGAGCAGAAGCATCTTTCTTTAAATGGATCTTACCTATTCCGGTAGAGAAATATTAAATAGGCATCTGCCAGCAGACAAACATTATGTTTCACTTTTACATTGACTTAGAGATATAGATATAAGCCCAAGCTTCGAAAGTGCTGTAAAAAAGTACAGACACGCATCAAAGGTCTTGTTGCATCAATCTTAGTGGGTGAACTTGATGGATCTGCGGAACACCGTCATGCATTACGATGTTAGGTTACACAATTTTTTAGGAAATGATAGCTGAAGTATACATATTTAATCTTTTGTCATTTATGCAGGTGTATGGTTTTTCATGGGTTGTGCTAGCTGTTCTCATCCTTCTTTTCAAGGTGTGCAACTGACAGTTCATCATGTTTGTGTAGTTTAGAATGAATTCTTTTGTGTAATACATCTTTCATTGTAACAGGTCTTTACCTTCAGCCAGAAGGTGTCTGTGAATTTTCAGCTGCTGCTCAGGTTCATCCAGGGCCTATCTTTTTTGGTAGCTTTGGGTGGTTTATCAGCGGCTGTGATATTCACTGATTTGTCAGTTCCTGACATATTTGCTTGCATCCTGGCTTTTGTTCCCACTGGATGGGGAATTCTGTCGGTGAGTAGCTCAACATTTTCCTTGGTCGCTGTTATTGCTCTGTTCACACACTTCTTTTTTTTTTTTTTGTTTTTGGGGACCCCTTCTGAAAGGAACTTGTGCGGATCATTATTTAGTACATGTTCCCAAAGGAGTTCTTGTTAACTTGGTTCCACATCCTTATGAAAATGTTACTTAGACCTTTGTTTCAAGCGCTGTTGGGGGACATTTATGCTGGGGATGTCTAGGAATGTCGTTTGTGTAAACTGGCTGCATCCCCAACTAAAATGCAAACTTAGTGTATAATAAAGACCAGACTAGGAGTTGAAATGGAAAAGGAGGAACATTGCTGCTGTCATCTGGTGACATCTACTGCTGTATGATATCCTTTGTGTTGATCGATTTGCAGATAGCCACAGCTTGGAAGCCCTTGATGAAGAAGCTAGGGCTTTGGAAGTCCGTTCGCTCAATTGCCCGTCTCTACGATGCTGGGATGGGAATGATTATCTTCATTCCTGTTGCCTTTTTCTCTTGGTTCCCCTTCGTATCAACCTTCCAAACTCGGCTCATGTTCAACCAAGCCTTCAGCCGAGGGTTGGAAATTTCTCTTATCCTTGCTGGGAACAATCCTAATACCGGGATTTGAATGTCTCGAGACTTTGTTCAATGTAAATTACAATATTGCCGTAGGACTAGTGGCCGGATTGATTGTAAAATTTAATGTAAATGTAATGTACCCTCGATTGTACAGGTCAGGTTGTTGATAGCTGTTTATTGATTCTTAAGTCATTTTTGGATTGGTAGCGAATTGCGGGAGAAACCGAGCTTGAGTCTCGTAAGTGCAATCAACGCTATTTACAATTTTATTTTTCTTTTTAACTTTTTATGGCAAATTACAAGATCTTATCAGTATCTACATTAAGGTTGTTTACGGTTTATGATTGCATATAGAACACCACATTGGAAGTAGGCTCATGGAATTTTGTCCTCGAGTTAAGGTCTTATAAAAGAGGGCCAATATCAGCAATGCAATTTATCCGACAATAGACCTAATGAAAAATTATAGAGCTATTAATACAGTTAGACCCGAATGAAAAAAAATGTTGAATTGAATCAAACGAGTTTTTGCTCAGGTTCAATTGTATTTTCAATTAAAAGAAGAAAAGAGACTAGTAGAATACTTAATAATGGGGTCTCATCTATCCAATAGGTAATATGTTTAGAATAAAATTAATGGTTCAAATCGATGAATATATTATTATCATTAGTATTACGGCCACTTAGCTAGCCATGGTTTCTTTTGCCAAAGAAGGCCTATGGGCATGTCCTATAAAGACACCTCAACGCTGAAGATGTGATTTGCCTGTGCAAAACAACATAGCATTTTATTTCCTTAATTTCCTTCTGTAAACGATCTTTTTACAGAAGTTTCAATAATTTTAACGGCGTAGTCAATTTAAATTGGTCTAAACCATACACAAATAGCATCGTAAGATTTCTACGTTGATTTAAAAAAAAAATCTCCGTCAGAATTATCAAAAACAGACTATATTGAGACATCGTAATAATTCCATACGAGTTTCTCATTATATTATTATAAATAACCTTTTATAACTAAATATAACTTTTGTCTTTTATTCGTTGAGTTTTCATTCATTGTTAATTTAGTTTCGATGGTGAGTTGTAAAACACATCGATTTTTAAGATATTTTCTCTTTAAATAAGAAGAAATTATATATGCACACAGATTTGTTCGTTCGTTTGTCTTTTTGTTTTTTCTTTAAAATTTATTTTTTCTTTCTTTCTTTTGTTTTCCCCCCTAGCCTATAACAATCGCGAAAGTTGGTCAGAAGGGCAAATTTATCCCATCAAGAGACAAAACCTTTTGTAAGCAACTATTTGAAGGGAAAGATGGCCGTCTTTAATAAGATTAGAGGCCTCTAGTATACGTATCTAATATAACTAAAAGAATCATTTTAAAAAAAAGAAATTTGCGAAGCTCTTGCTGTGTATGCTAAAGGATCGGTGAAGATATTTGCTTAATTGTGTATTTGCACGATATCTTGCGAGCAATTGTAGGTGTTGCATAACATAAACTTCGTGCCAGAGATTCGAACGAACTAAGGATGCAAAACCTTTTATCATGTCTATTGAAAGTTTTAGATTTGTGTCAACTTGAATCTTCGGAAAACCATAGGTTTTACATAGATGTAGTCCTCATAGCCAACACTTGTGCATTTTCTGTAACATTATTCATACCTAAAACCTCTGGAAGAAAATGCCATTTTACATCGGATATTGATGTTTCCAGTACCATGAGTACCCATGCACTGTTGCAGTCCATGAACTGGTAAGGAGCTATATGAAAGGCTCTTGAATACAAACTTGCTTGGTGCGGGATCGGTGACTATGTTCAAAAACAGAAGCAGCAAGAGCAAGACCTTCATGATTTGCCTTATTTCTAACCCACCAATGTGCCATAGGGCAATTGCATATATCATCCAAATGGAATGACAAGGAAAGTTAGCTCATGTCGTATGCAAAGTTTTTGCTTGGTCGTGGGTTTGATTCCTTCCCTTTTAAATTTCAATTTTTATCTCCAAATGCTTGTGAAGTTACCTTGATATGATAGTGCACGTGTTGCGAAAATATTTCTCACAAAGAATCTCTTGTGGTATTCGGGCACACTAAGTACTATTCAAGGGTCTTCCCCACACCCCACCCCACCCCCAAAAAAGAAAAAAAGAAAAAGAATACTATTCAAGGTATTAAGACAGCCTAATCTTGCAAGAGAAAGTTTTGAGAGAGATGCTTTGGGAATAATGATTTTTAATAAATGAATGGATGATCTATAAATGGCATCCTCAATTGGATGGCTAAAATTATTTGCTAACGTACAAAACAAAAAAAAAAAAAAAAATTACTACTACCACTATGTGACTACATCTAACTATCTTTGCCTAATTTATCTGTCAACATGCATTGATCTAGACATTTATAAATAAAAGACTTAATAGCAGGCCTTAATGTTTGGAAAGGCCTTTAGCAAGTTGCAAACTGGGGATCTACCACATAGTCACATGAAATCCTCATTGCATCTTTAACCTTGAACCCTTAATTGTCCATTTTTCTTGTCTATTTGGTTTAGTCTTTTGATCAATGCCCTTGTATGCAGTAATGACTTTCCTTAATGGTATTCCATCTTTGTTTGGTGGAATGGGTTGCATTGGTATGGGCCCTTTTACCCTTTTCCTAGGATATGTTGGTCCATCTCAATTTATACCTCTTTGATGGAACTTCGACCGCTATATCATGAACCAATTCCAATAGTTATTCAGCTTAGTTGTTGTAATGACTTAGTGTAAACTTCTTCTAAAGTCTCCCCTACTAAAGGTGGATCTCTTATTAATCCCCTTCTCTTTCTTATCTCCTAGGTGACACCAATGGAGTTGCCTCATCATCCCCTGTGATTTGCATTTCCATAATGGGCTTTGTAGCTTGACCTATCCTTTTAATCATTGGTACTACTCAATGAGACTTTGCATTCGCCAATTAAATGTAATTGGACAAGGAATGATAATGGAATGTGATTACATTTCTTGTAAGTCGGCTTTTTTAGGCTCATGAGTAAGCTTATGGGATTTGTATATATTATAAATAATATACATTGTATAATATTAAAATCCAAAGGCTCATATTCTATATAATATGTTATAAGAATATATAATATATAACCTAATCCATGTTCACTATTCGTCAATCTATTTATTCATATATTTATTTACTTTGTATATTTAGGCTCTGCTTAGTTAGGTTCGTTTCTCATGCTTGATTAGTAAACGAGTCAAGCTTGAACTCAAGACAAAGCTTTTTTATTTAAATGAGCTGAACTCGAGCATTAATTGCAATTTCAATAAAAAGGTCAAAGCTCGAGCTCGATAATTTTTAAACAAGCCAAGCTACAGTCTTCAAAAGTTCAGCTTAGCTCAATTCAGCTCATTTGTAGCCTTAATTATGATATACTCACCCCTTTGGGTATTTTAGGGATAAAAGGGTCCTTAAAATATCACGTAAACTCTTTCTAGGAGGAAATTTTGATAGCCATTCTCTATTACCACATTGTAATTCTATCTATCAAGTATTATAGCTTATACTTGCATATTAACAATTGAAAGCTCTATATTACTATTCAACACTCATTAAGAATTTGTCCACTTCTTTCATGAATTATACTCTCTTGATGTACTCTAACTTAAGCACATTTATCTTTCGAGTTGATTAAATGGTGATCCCTAAACTATCATTAGTTTATGGCTTATTGATTGCTTAAGCTAGTCAACTACCGTCTAGATCTTAGTCAATTGCCTCAGATTGTTAGCTACTTGGTACACTTTTTAGACTTCCTTTTGGCCTTGGTTGTATTTATATTGCTTTGAATAGACTCTTTTAAGGTCAAACCCTAAATATTAGATTCAACTCAAGATCCTGTCTTATTCTCCCCATAGAAGATATTTAACCTTGAATCCTAAAGTCAAACATATGTATACGTCTACTTGGATCAAAGATTAACTTGCAAAATATAAACACAAAGCATCTACAGATACTCATCCAAAATGTTAACAAAATTAAAGATGTGCACTTCTTCTACTCATCAAGGGCCCTATCAATTGAAATTTGGTAAACTCAATGAACATAAAACAACTATAATAACAAAATTCTATTGGTGCTACTCACAACATTCATCAGTTAAACCTATGGAGGCCTTACAAGCAATAGTATAATCACATTGAATTCTTTGGGTAAGTTATCATTTATTTTACCAATATCAACACCTCAAAACCGAGTGTACTGCAAGCTTTTTGATTTGTAACTTGTACATAAATATTTGGCTCCTCTCTCCTTTTCAACCCTTTTACTTGAAGCTTCAATAATGTCACACTCACTATCTTCCATTGCTTTTACTTAAGCTTCTATGATTACTAATTTCTCACACTTTTTGTTCTCTTAATTATGCTCACTAGGTTTTATATATACCTTGTCTTTGGTCTTTCTCTTAATTAGTCACTTTCGGACTCCCTCTCTTACTATGGCTAAGTCTCAATGTAGTTACTGTAACATCCTGCTTCCCAAGAGTTTGCTTTTCTTGTTTAATACCATTATTCTTCATAAATGGTACCTAGAAGACAAGTTGTTATACCATTCTTGAAATAAGGATAAGGTCAATCAAATTTTCAAGTTGTTTTTGCTTCCATAATCAATAACTTATAAATCTCGCTAGAGAAACTAACTAGAAAAAATGCTCAAGCATCATGTGTGCATTTGGGGCGCTCAAACAACAGTACTTTATTTCCTACACAACTATAGCTGAACCTTCTACATGCTTTATCACTATAGTACTTCATGGTGGGTTCTCAATCTTACAATGCATAACATAGTCGACTATTTAGCCCTCGTCCTACATAAATTTCCAGAACATCATAAATGTTGGAATACCTATCAAGGTACCTATGCTTAAAACATAACCAATATCACAACTATGCCTAATATCTTCACATTGTGTAAGAACACTTGCTTTAGGACTTTACAAACAAATACAAAATTTAGATTTACAACTTATGTATTACTTGATAAATAATATTGCAAATATACTTGTTTGAGCTTAGTCTATGAATTTGATAAGGAAACAAAAAGAAAAAAACCTGAATACAAACTTTTACTACAAGATAGCAGACCAAGTTCGAAAATCAAAAGCAATAAGACCCTCTTGTTCCATCTCATTTGTAGAATTATTTAGTCCATAGCCAAAGGATGATTCCAATTTGCGCATATCCATAGGTTTAATTCAATTTAAATCTACCTTGTAAAATGGCAATAGGGAAATATGTGTTCTCATAAGTCCTCATCGTTTTGACATTAACACATTGACACCATGTGGATATATTTTATCCTAACTCTTATGTCATGAGTCAAAGCCTCACATTAAAGTTGCCATGAAAATATTAATAAGAGAGAACTATTAATTCCAAAGCTATAACATCTTTGTTGTTCATAAAGAGCTCAATTAGATAATTTGATCCCTAATAAATATTGCAAAATATTGATTTAATAGTTGCAATTCCATCTTCTACTCTAACGCATAGGGATAGACATACCATGGCATGGTGAGAGTTGTCACCACCTCCTTCCAAATTAGGCTAAGTAGAGAGGTTATAGGATGCTCGAAATTCACCCATGTTTATGAAATTGATGCTAACCAAGTGAAAATCATTTTGTATATTGTTGAGCTACCAACCTTTTTTCTTTTATGGCTAGATAGCAATTCATACATGGACTAAGATGTAATACAAACATCAACAGTGTTTCTAATCCATTAATATATAATCTAGCTAAAAGGGATAACTTTTTTTTTTTTTTTTCTGTTTTTGTTAGAAAAACGGATAAGGGTTTCAAGACACAAAATTGTAGCACATCCATAATTTGTCTTTTGGATGGCAACCTAATCGACATGCATTAAAGGATGTTGAGCTATACCTATATCCTATTAGAAATAATTTTTTATTAGATTATGTAGCTTGATTTCATTGAGTAATTTAAAAACATAAACATGAATGGTATTCCTAACAATAAATATATAATCTAGCTAAAAGGCATGGGTTTTACAAACATAAAAGCTATAGCACATCCATAACTTATCTAGGTGGTAATCCAATCAGCATTTGAATTATAAGATGTAAACAATTCCCATTTTTTTATATTGGAAATCATTTTCAATTAGATTATGATAGCTTGATCGCATTGAGCTATTTATACTCTTTTCAATAGTCCACACTAAGCTATTGTTTTGGTTATAAGACAAGGTAGTAATACCAAGCATGGTATGCCTTTTATTCTTAGTTGGCAAATGATCAACTAGGCATAAATTCCAAGTAGCATATTCTCCATCACTTCATTCATAACTAAAATATCATATATATATATATAAGGGGATCCAAGTGTTAGATATATTTTAGTTGCTATAATTTATACATCATATATATATATATATATATATATATATATATATATATATATAGTATTATTCATTGATCGGTACCGACACCACGCATACTCTTGCTGGCATCGGTTACTTTCTATATAAACTTATTTTTCATAGAGTGAATGACCACTATCCAAAATATTTATAAATGTTTCTTTTTCAACCCTTCAATAAATGACTCAAAGTGTTATCGTGTCAAATGATCAGGCATATGTAAGGCACCAAGCTGGTTGATGATTGCATCATGTAAATCCTCATGGGGCATCGGACGCTGTCATGACCATCTACTTCTGATTTTGTAAATCCTAGTGTACATTCAAGGACAGATATAAACAGTAGAATGAAGAAATTTCAAACCCATTGGAAAATATTTCCTTTTTGGCGGCGGGCAACAGATTACAGATTTAGAAAGATTTTTCTGTATAATGGCTCGCTTGGAAGCCAAGCCAAGTCTTAACAGTGTGTTGTACTAGTGTATGGTGACGATCGATATCAGGTCGAAAGCTTGTTAGGAACTCTGAGCAATCTATGATCCATTGCCTTACACTTGCGGTCAAAAAATAGAAAATGGGAAAGAAAAACCCTTAACGTCAATTATGCGTAGTGGAAAAAAGGGAAAGACGACAACATGGCAAGACTAGGAAAGTAGGAAAATAAGTTCACGATGGAAATTCATGTCTCCAACCCTTATCATTGAGTTTGCGATGACAGCTCAAGTCTCTGCTGCCCCCGGTCACTTCGCTGGAAACTTTGGCATGGAAATTTTTCTCACATCCAATCGCCACATGAGTCCGATACAGGAGAGGATGGTCGCCAGCTCTCTACGTGGGCCCATCTAGTCTAGGACTAGGCGTGGTCGGTTCGACCAACTAGCGGGACGAATTCCATTTCTCATAGAAGTTTAGGGTGGGGCAACATATATATATATATATATATATATAATGTATGTATATTGCAATTTAATTTATATAATTAATACTCAAAATTTATAACATACTAAGGCATTGCATTCACGTACAAATTTAACACCATCGAATATATAAAATTTCAATCAAGAAATCAATTAAGTAAATAATTACATGCTTAAACAAGGCTTAGGTACTTGGATAAAAAAATAAAAAAAAGTTCTATGAATTAGTTGATGAAAAATATAAACAACAAAGCTATTTGAATGTTTGTCTTTCTAGTGATCTAGGACAGTGTTACTAATCACCACTTACTTCATTATAAATGTTATTATATGCATGCAAAAGTGATAGAAAATACATCGATTATCAAATTATTATTTAATGATAATTGAGGTCCAAAAGATTAAATATAAACACATAAAATCCCAATTGAAAGTACTGCTAAATAATTGATATATATAATATCTTTTTGAAACTATAGATACAATACTTTCAAAATAAAAAGAAAGCAATTTAATTTTCGATTACTTTTCACAATGACCAACTATGAGATTGAGATATATGTGTTGTTTCTCTTTTATTGAAATTTTAAAAACATAAGCAAATAATTTGATTCACGATAACTTGAACTACAAATAATTATAATGCAATAGGGAAAACGAAAGGTTTATATAATTGTAATTTCAATTGAATAGTTACAACAATCCATTTTCTTTTAATAATCAAGTAAGCTATAAAGACGTAACTTTTTATTATAATTCATGAATTTAGATATAGATGTATGGTTTACAAAAATAAGCATGTTATTTTTATTCTCAGATAATGCCCTTTAATAATTGCACACAACGATAATTTTGTATAATATTTGAAATTCAAATGTTTTGACTTATCAATAAAAGGCATTTTGGCAAATAAAACATTTCTCATGTTTCATTAATAATCACGTGTAATTATGAACTTGGCAAGTGATGATAAATATTACCATTCTTGAAATTGAATCATTTGGCACTATTCATTGTGAATGGAAGGGGGAAAAAAAAAACAAAGACTTTCTTTGTTGCCAATTTCTGATGTGTCTGTGATTGCCAATTTCTGATGCACATTCGATGACAAAATAAGTAACAGAGTATGGGAAAGAAATAGTAGGCATTTCAGACCCATTGTCAAAAGCCCTCTTTCTGTTTGGTTGTCTAAAATCATGCAGTGTGTTTACGATTGTAATTTTTGAGTGACAATGTCTCTCTCTCTCTCTCTCTCTCTCTCTCTCTCTCTCTCATACTTGCACAGAAGGCAGCTTTTAATGCATTCTGAAACTCTTATATTTCATGGGGCAACCTTCGTTTAGGAAAGTTACTATGTGAGTTTTTCGTCTATTTTTACCCACAGAATCTGTGTGTCAGTAAAAAGTATAACCTTTTTATTTTAATTAAAATTTTCATAACTAAATTTTATAAAGGCCAAATTTATCTATAGCAATCATATCATTTTGCGTTTAAATAGTGACTCTTAGCAGAAATAATGATAAAAAGAGGTGAAAGTTGAGTGCGTTCGGAGGATAATAATGGTTAATCGCTGCATACCAATAGCAACGAAGTATGTGAAGATGATTTCATTTCACTTTTCCACACTTTTCAGATCTAATAGCGTCAGCTAATTATTCGCCTTTTGGGAATGCTATGGCAGGGTGGGTAGGTACTGGAGCATCAAGATCCATCAGCTTTAGGACTCATTCGACCCTATATAACAGAGTCGATTCCATAGCAGATATCATATTTCATAAAATAGCGTTAGGTTACAAAGTTTTAGAGCTTATTTAACAAAACAGAATTTAGGATATGATTTTATACCGACGTTTGAATTTGCCCGAAAACTTAGCTATATATATTATATGCTCCATAATATAAAATTCCTTGTAGTTTTCTAATGTTTGTGGGTATCATATACGCCACACGTTGAATATCCATATAAATATAATTAAATTGAACAAATCCAAAGAAAATTTAACCAAGTTGGTCAAGCATTTATCATTGTCTTCAATTTATTTCGTACTTAGTTTATGTGTACCATATTTTCTTATTACTTCACGTTTGTTGATTGAAATTGGTTTTATGTTCATTCTATTAAATTTATATTGGAAAATTACATTAACTTTAATTTGAATATTATAAGTTCTATATGAATGGTTATAATATTTAAAAAAAAAAATTATAGATTTTATATAATATCTTAGAACTTATAGATTTTATATAATGGAAGTTTCGAGATAATCTCAGACAGGCATAATATATATTTGATTACAAATTTTTAAAATATATACTCATAAAATATGTTAGAAATAGACGTTTTTATGATATCTACTGCGATTCACTCATACTCATCTATAATTGGGTGAACCATTGTAAATATTTACCTGTTAAAGCAAGTTTAAGGAGCTTCGCTTGCACAAGTTCCTAGGGTGATGTGGGTTTCTTGATGAATAAAGCCCGTTGCTTGCAAGTTACTTGGTAAGGGCAAGTTGCTTGCCAGAGCAACCCAAAAATAAATTTTATTTTATTTTTTTTTTAAGTTTTGATTAGTTGAATGTATTTAATTGGAACCCATAAAAATTTTAGAAAAATGTTAAGAAACTTTTGTAAAAGTATTTCGGGATAAAATAATTAATTTTTTAATAAAAAAGTTTTTTAAAACGATGATATGACGTCTAAGGATACAAATGAGTTTCTATTGGATAAACATGATGTTAAGTCCATATATAAGTCACTGGCTTGGATCGTCTACTTCCCACGTAAACGTGCTTTTCATACGGTGGGTGACCGATATCAAAATTTATAAAAAAAAAATTTTCTTTTAACGCTTCAATAAGTAAGTCAATACTGTAATTTCCAAGCACATCCTGATGGGGCATCGGACGTTATTATGGCTATCTACTTCGGATGTTGTAATTTCCAGTGCACATTCAATGGATGAAATACGCAGTAGAACGAAGGAATTTCAGGTCCATTCGAAGAATAACCTGCTTGGTTTGGTAAAATCAAGCAAGATTTAGATAGATCTTTCTGTGTAATGGGTAATGTCTCTCGCATCTTTGTATAGCTGGATAAAGTCTTAAAAGCGTGTTGTCATAGTGAATTGTGAAGTGATATCAGGTCGAAAGCTTGAATAAACCATTGCCTTGTACTTAGGGTGTGGTGGGGGCAGTTGTGCATTTTTAGCAAAGTGAAAGACGACAACATGGCAAGACTTGCAAGATGAGTCCACGATGAAATCACGAGTGTCTGCTTCCCCCGGTCACTACGCTGGAAACATTGGCAGAGAATCTTCTTACATCCAATCGCCATAGTAAGGAGTCGAATTCAGATAAGGATGGCCGTTCCCTTCGTGGGCGCATTAATTCTAGTACTAGGCGTGGTCGGTTCTGATTCACATATTGGAGAACCGGAAGTTGAAGGGGGACCCATAGTTTTAATTCTTTGACTAATTTTGCATGGAATTTTCCCTTTTCCTGAAACATCAAGGAAAAATTGGTGAGGTGCCACCTCAAATTTCATAAACCTCAAATTTCATAAACTAGATAATTAATAAAATAGAGAAGTATAAATTTAAGATTTAACTTTTTTACATCCATTTAAGTCTTAAACATTTTAAAATGTCTATTTAAGCACTCATCGTTTGCAAGTTTTAAAGTAAGTCCTTTGTTAGTTTGCTAATAACTTTTCTTTTAACATGACAACCAACGCTTTCTAATTGATCCATGAGCAAGTACCAACTTAGAATTCAATCTTTTATACATTTTTTATTCGAATCTTAAACGTTTCAAGATTTCTACTTGAATCCACAACATTTACAAAAGTCACAAATAAGTCATCTATGAATTTATCGTTAATTTTTTCATCAACTATGGTACTTGATACTTTCTGATTAAGGGTAGCCCAAACGACCAAAAGGAAGTGGAAGGTCATGATTTTCATGCTAAAGTGGGTTAAATTAACTTATTACTAACTGTGTGTTTGAAAAAAAATAAATAAAGGAAAAAAGATTGAGTGAAACTCAATTAGGTTTCCAATCGAATAGATGGTTATGCATAGCAAAATATTTGAAAAAAAAAACCTAGAGTAAATGTCAATTGGGTTTCCACTTGGTTGAAACCCAACTGAGTTTCACCATTATCTCCCTTTCTTTAAATTTTTTTTTCAATTAAATTTGAGAGTGGATGATCACCTACTCTCCTGGGGTGGGGAGGTGGGTGGTGGTGGTGGTGGTCACGTAAATGACCTTAAGGGGATGGGTAGCCATCTACAGTTAGTATCGGATTAATTCGACCCACTTTAGTATGTAGATCGCAACCCTTCACTTCTTTCCAATTGTTCTGACCATCCCTTAGTTTTAGGATAGCAAGAGTAACTTTTTTCTTTTTCAAATTCTATTTTTTTTTTAAATTTTTGTTTCATTGAAATTATAATAAATGCACAATTTTATACAACTATTATATATAATAGTTGATTTGATTTTACATTTCATTATTTTTTGAATTTACATTTCATTATACAACTATTATATATAATTATTTTAACCATCCCTTAGTCTTGAGGTGATAGGAACAATTTGTATACGTTTGATTTTACATTTCATTATTTTTTGAATTTTTCTAATTTTGTAATTATTTTTGTTATTTTTTAGTTAATTTGTTATTTATTTTATTATAGTAATTATTAATAAATGTATGTGGGCTAATAAAAAAATGTTATGTAATAATATAGTTAATGACAAACTAATGAAAAACTTACTTGAAAACTTTGGTAAATGTTAAGGACTCAAATTAAAATTTTGAAACATTTATGATTTTAATAGAAAATGTAAAAAGAGGTTGAGTCCTAAATTGTACTTTTCTCTTCGACAAACCATAAAGTTCCAACTGTCATGTTAACAAAAAAGTTAATAGCAAACTAATGAAAGATTTATTTAAAAACCTTAACAAATTTTGAGGATTCAAATAGAAATTTCGAAACATGAAGAACTCAAATAGAAAATATGCCAAAGTTTGAGTCCTAAATGTGTATTTTCACTTAATGAAACTAGTTTGATTCCGTAGCTTGGAATTGATAGGTTAAATTACACTTGTATAAATATTAGTAAACCTACAACTGCGATACATGTGCTAATACTATAAATTCAGAAAAGAAGAATCGATATATTTTTACTTTATTCTATCAATTTGTTATTTGAATTGCTAAATTGTAACGATGCTTGATGCTTCCACTTAAAAAACAAATAAAAGAAGTTTTAAAACTCTTTACACTTTTCATATACAAATAATTTCTTGAAAATATGAAATCCTTAAAAACGAAAAAAAAAAGTTACCTATTAAAAATAAGATAGAAATAGTAATACTCAACTTAGATTAATTAATAAGAGAAACACACACACATAAACATATATTGCGCAGGTATATATATATTGTGGAAGGTGGGGTGGGGGTGAGTAACGGTGAACTAAACTACACATAGATTATATATAAAAGTTTAAACTCAAAATTTATAAATAGATGAGATTGGGAGTAAATAAATATGATGTACATGAGGCCAAAATATTGAAGTATTCTCTTATTATATCTTATTGATGAGGATGAAAATTTGTTGCCCCAATGTGTTCTAACCTACAATATTATACTAGGTGGCGTTTAAATTTACCAATAAAGCTCATTTATTTTGTTTTACATGGTATCTAAATTTACTCTATTAGTTTTATGATATAAAATAAATTTTAAACATTTGTTTCTTTACTAAGATTATTGTTTAATCGTTACGTCCGTCTAACTTTGAATTTCACGTGTCATTTGTTGGATTTAGCATTTGGCAAAGGAAGAAAGTCCTAATACTTTTCATAATGATAGGGAACAAAATAAATGAGTTTTTTCTTAATAAATTTAGATACTATCTGGTGTAATATAATAGGCTAAGACAAATTGGAAATGGTAATTTTTTGACCGTGAATTTTCATCCGACAACTTTAAGAGAAGAAGTTTACAAAACAACCGGGGAAGGACAGAAAGCTTTCTAGTGATAAATAATACAATCTGTTCAAATACAACTGTATGTTGAAATGCAAAGAATAAAAGCAAAGGGATAGAAAAAAAGCAGTAAGAAATCTAAGGCTACTGTGAGTTATGCATTCTGAGCAAAGGGAAAGACGACAACATGGCAAGACTTGAAAGATGAGTCCACGATGAAAGCCCAAGTCTCTGCTCCCCCAGTCATTACGCTGGAAACTTTGGCATAGAATTCTCTCACATCCAATCGCATGAATTCCCTACAGCTATTAAATTTTGGTACAGAGTCGGATTCAGATGAGGATGGTCGCTCTCTTCTCTTCGTGGGCGCGTTTATTCTGGTCGGTTCTGTTTCTCAAATTGCAACAAGAAGAGGGACCCAGAGTTTTAATTCTTTGACTGATTTTGCGGAGTTTTTCTTTTATCCTGAAAAGTCAAGGAACCATTGGTGAGGTGACGCATCAATTTTCATGAATCCAGATAATTAATGAAATTAGTTGGATTTCATGGCCTACAACTGCCGGGTCGAATTGCCTTCATATAAATGACAACAGATCTCACATCCGCGGTGCCCGTGCCGGTACCATAAATTTAAAAAAGAAGAATCAATATATTTTCCTTGTACTCTATGGCTTAATTACCTCAAGTGATGATTGTGTAATAATGTTTTATGCTTCCACTTTAAAAACAAATAAAAGAATTTTCAAAATTGGAAATGGATTTTCTTAATTTATATTCTCTCCAATTTTCATCAATTTACTATGTTAAGATAATGTTATATGTAATCAAAAATAAAAAATTCAGATTATGAGAAAAAAGACAATGTCATAATGATATTCCAAAAATATAGGTAATTTCAATCATTGATTTGTTAATTAAGAGAAATTGAGAGAGAAAAATTGAATGGATTCAAATTCACATTTGATGTATAGATAATTTCCTAAAAACATGAATACTTGAAAATGAAAAAAATAACCCATTAAAAATAAGATATAAATAATAATACTCAACTTAGAATGATTAATAAGGGAAACATAGATTTTTTTTTCCTTTTTCAATTAACATAGATTATGTATAAAAGCTTTTAACTCAAATCTTATAGAAAAACAAGATTGGAAATATATCAATATGATGAACATGAGGCCGAAACATTGAAATATTCTCTCATCATGTCTTATTAATCATCTACATCCATAATATATCAAGGCATAATAGATTGATTGTTGTGTCTTTTTTTTTTTTTTTTGTTCTTTTGGGGTGATTACAATAGAGAATGTGAGATTCGAATCCGGTCTATCTTACTTAGGAGATGAGTATCCATATCATTAATTTATAAGATTATTGGTAGATTGATTCTTGTGTCATAATCTATAAAAAAAAAAAAAACTTTATATTAGTAAATTCCTTTAATAAGCTCAACAAATTGTGTCACTTATATCACCTATAATTGAAAGCCAATTCTAGTAAAGTGATTAATTTCCTTCATTTTAACAATATTTACTTTATATTAGCCAGCCACTTAGATTAGCATATTGAATTTCTATAAACTGGGGTGTGAAAATGGGGAACGTATATCACTCTCATAGTTATTCTACTTTCAACATATATTAGATTTAAACCTTTTTCTATTTTAGGCACAAGAGTGTATGACTTTTAATATATATTATATTTAAACTTTTTTTATTTACGCATAGTAGAGTGCATGAATAATTACTATGATGTAACAACAAGATAAAAAGAATCATTATAAAAGGAGAAAACTGCAAATAAAGAAATACCAATCCTTTTTTGTTGTTTTCACATAAAGTGAGTTCTTGGAGATTCCTGGTATCTTGAATGTCTAGATCCACTTTCACTTTGATTTCATTTCACATACATCTTGCAAAATAAACACACATCAGTATACTGCATTCATTCAAGATTATCTGAAACATAATAAAGACTAAGGTCTAAGGAGAATTTGTTCAATATTACAAAGGAGTTACATTTGGGTTTTCTCAAAAACCCTAAAGTTTGAGTATAGAAGACGAAAAGAGAGAATAGGAGAACAGAGAGAGAACATCTTACCTTCTTGTTTGCTAGGAAGATTCAGGAGAGAGAAGAAAATAAGAGTGTAGCTTGTAGCATAGGTTAAGAGGAAAAGTGGGTCTGGCTTCTCTTAGCAAGCCTAACAATTGGTGCTTTCATTGATCACAGGTTCAAGATTCTTAAGAATGGTGAACAATACCAGAAGTATTGCACAGATGCAAGAACATTTACATCATCAGGTAGTAAGAATGGGTGTAGTAGATGAAGTTAGTAAAGAAACAACTGCAAGAATGAACAAATTGGAAAACTCTTTAGATGAAATCAAGAAGATGTTAATGCAATCTTTCAATATGAATGGTGAGAATCAGAACCATAATAATAAACAAAATCGCTCAAACAGTTCATCATCTTCTCAAGGAGATAATGGGGAGTATAGAACAAGTGTTTGTAATATAAAACTAGAATTACCAAGGTTTAATGGTAATGACCCAGATGCATGGATTTTCAAAGCGACACAATTCTTTGATTATCATAAGTTTTTAGAGGATGAGCATATGAAAATGGTTGCATTCGCAATGGAAAATGAAGCATTAGCTTAGTATCAATGGATGTCAAGAAGTGGTCTCTTATCGACTTGGAAACCATTCTTGCAAGCTTTGAAGCTTAGATTTGGACCATCTATGTTTGAAGATTATCAAGGGAAATTGGAAAAATTAGTTCAAAAGTCTACAATGGAATCTTATCAATGTGAATTTGAATCTTTACTCAATCATGTACATGGCTTATCGGAGGATTCTATACAAAGTTGTTTCATTTTTGGATTGGAACCAACCATTCAAGCAGAGGTTATTTCAGCACGACTAACATCCTTGTTAAAGGCCATAAGTCTTGCCAAATTACATGAAGCCAAATTAAATAGACTTAAACATACTAATTCTTTCATTCCTTATAGAAATTACCAACAGAGCACCAAACCATCAAACTTATATTTTCTTTCTAGACGTTCTTTTGTAAACACGCAAAATAGAACAAACACTCAAGTTTCCTCAAACACAAAACCAGCCATGTCATTAAACCAAAACACTAGTCAAAATAATTACAAACCATTACCTGTTAAAAAAATGACCCCAGCAGAATTAGCACAACGATGAGAGAAAGGATTATGTTACAATTGTGATGCAAAATATCACAAAGGCCATGTATGCAAAGACAAATTTCTTATGATGATTAAACTAGAGAGTGTGGAGATAGAACATGAAATAATGGGTGAACTAGTAAAAAATGATGAGGAGAAGATGGAGTATGTAGATGATGAAGCAGAAAATGTGGAGATTAGTTATAATACTATTTCAAGATCGATGACTCCGAGAACCTTATGTCTAATATGTTTGATTCATGGAAAATTTGTTGTTATATTAGTAGATGGGAAGTATACATAATTTCATGCAATTTAGTGTAGCAAAAAATCTGAATTTACCAATTATTGCAATTCTAAAGTTTACTGTCATGATTGGTAATGGTAATAGATTGGTTTGTTCAGGGGTCTGCAAACAAGTACCATTAATTTTGCATGATATCAAATTTTTGGTTGATTTCTACATCTTAGAGATAGAAGGAGCAGAATTGGTACTTAGCATTCAATGGTTAATGACTTTGGGACCTATAACAATGGATTACTCTATTTTAAGAATGACATTTGATTGGAAAGGAAAATGTATTGAGTTGACTAGATGTACAGAAATTGAGCCTAAAAAAATTGAGGGAGCGAAGCTTAAAAAACTGGTATAATATGATAATATAGCTTACTGTTTTAATCTAGTGGCTCATAAAGAGGAAATATATCATGATACTACCAGCAATTAGGTCGTAGAAGCCCTTTTAAGTAGATTTCAAGATGCTTTTGTGACTCCTTCATTATTAACACTATTGAGAGATATCCAACATCATATACATTTAAAGGATGAAAATAAGGTTATAAATGTTAAACCCTATAGGTATCCTTATTTTCAAAAAGTGGAAATAGAGAAATTAGTAAAAGAAATGCTTAATAGTAGAGTGATAAGGCCAAGTACTAGTCCTTTTTCATCCCCTATTCTTTTGGTTAAAAAGAAGGATAGATCATGGAGATTCCGTATTGATTATAGGGCGCTGAACCAAGTGACTATTTTGGATAAATTTTCCATTCCCACCATAGATGAGCTCCTAGATGAATTTGGGGGAGCCATAGTATTTTCCAAGATGGACTTAAGGGTTGGTTACCATCAAATTAGAATGAACATAGCTAATATACATAAGACAACATTCGGAACTCATCAAGGCCGCTTTGAGTTTTTAGTTATGCCTTTCGGGTAATCCAATGCACTGGTTACTTTCTAAGCAATTATGAATATTATATTCCAACCTTATTTGAGGAAGTTCATCATTGTATTCTTTGATAACATTTTAATATATAGTAGGAGCTTGGAAGATCACTTGGTCCACTTAGAAAAAGCTTTGGAGTGTTTAAGAAAAAAAAATGTTTTCTATTTGAAGAGGAATAAATGTTCATTTGCCTAAACTGAGATTGATTATTTGGGACACATTGTTTCTAAACATGGAGTGCAACTTGATCCAGAGAAAATCAAGGCTATAAGAGAGTGGCAGTAGCCCCATTTAGTAAAGAAATTAAGAAGATTTTTGGGATTAACAAGTTACTATTGTAGATTTGTTAAAGATTATGCAAAAGTAGCATTTCCATTAACAAATTTGTTGAGAAAGAATGCGTTTGAATGGGATTCTCAAGCTATAATGGCTTTTGAAAGGCTGAAGCATGCGTTAATGACAACTTATTTTTTATCACTTCCAGATTTTTCTAAAACATTTTTTTTAGAAACAGATGCTTCTGGAACTGGTTTAGGGGCTATTTTACATTAGGGATCTACCCCAATAGCATATTTCAACAAAAAATTCAGCCTAAAACTACAAAGATCATGTGCTTATGTACGGGAGTTAGTAGCTGTCGTTGATGCTGTTTGAAAAAGGCACCAGTACTTGTTAGGCTGCCATTTTATAATAAGAACAGACCAAAAGAGTTTTAAAGAGATCATGACTTAAGTGATACAGACACTGGAACAAAATAATATTTAGTCAAGCTTATGGGCTATGACTATGAAGTGCAGTACAACCTAGGACCAAATAATAAAGTAGCTGATGCTTTGTCAAGGAAATTCATGGAAGAGCCACAATTGTAAGCTATATCAATGCTATCTTATGATACTATTACGCTTTTGAAAGAAGAATTACACTAAAACAAAGAGTGGAAGGAATTGAAGGACAAGTTTGATATAGGGGATTCATTACCATTACCATTGCAATTAAGAGATGGTCTACTTTATCATGGTAATCGAATATACATTCCCAATTCTTCATCTTTTATACCAACGTTGTTATTGGAGTTTCATGCTACTCCATTTGATGGTCATGAGAGAGTGTTAAAGATATATAAAAGAATTAGTAATGCTTTCTACTGGAGGGGAATAAAGGTTAATATTGAGAGATTCGTGAAGCATTGTCACGTTTGTCAACAAATAAAATATTTGACAACGTCCCCAGCAAGTTTACTTCAATCGTTGCCTATCCCACAACAAGTTTTTTCTGACATTTCTATGGGTTTTATAACAACATCACCACCATCGTATTGGTATTCTGTTATCTTAGTTATGGTGGATCGTCTTACCAAATATTGTCATTTGGGGCCTTTACCAGTAACTTATACAGCTGCATTGGTGGCAAAATTGTTTGTGGATATTGTAGTCAAGCTACATGGTTGAGACCTACCCAATATGCTAGATTATGCGAAGGGATTGAGTAAAGTGGAGGTCGTAGATAAGGAGTTATTGGACGGGGATGAGGTACTTAAAGTGTTGAAGCCTAATTTATCTAAAGCTCAACAAAGAATGAAAACCTAAGCAGATTAGAAGAGAACAGAAAAGTCATTTGCAGTAGGAGATTATACATATATTAAGCTACAACCATATCACTAAACTTTTTTAGCGAATAGGTTGTCTTTCAAGCTTACTGGAAGATATTTTAGGCCTTATAAGGTGTTACAGAAGATTAGTATGGTAGCTTACAAGTTGGAGTTGCTTGAAAATTCCAAAATATATCCTGTATTTCACATATCTGTTCTAAAGAAAGCTGAGGGTAAGGATTGGCAATAAGTTCATTTACCAACTAATTCATATAAGAATTTTCCTATTGTAAGACCATTGGTCATATTAAATACATGGGAGATTGTTAGACAAGGCAGAATAGTACCACAATTATTGGTATAGTGGCAATACTTGTTACCTGAGGATGTAACGTGGGTAGATTTTTCAGAGTTTACAAGGGACCACCTAACATTTGACCTCGAGGGTAAGGTCGGTTTTCAAAGAGGAGGGGAAAATGTTATGAACAGTATTGGACAGGAAAAGGAAAATAGAGGATAACATGATCATAGAAATAAAAGACAATCGAAATATTTGTTCGACTATTATACATAAAATAATAGGAGTCACTAATAGATAGCATGATTTACAAAGGTTGTTATATAGTTAATTGTATAAACAAACTGGAAAGGAAAAAAAACCTAACTACATGTGAGAATCATATAAAAAGGAGAAAACCGCAAATAAAGGAATACCGATCCTTCTTTGTTGTTTTCACATAAAGTGAGTCGTTAGAGATTCTTGGTGTCTCGAAAGTCCAGATCCACTTTCACTTTGATTTCATTTCACATACATCTCACAAAACAAACACACATATCAGTATACTACATACATTCAAGACTATTTGAAACATAATAAAGACTAAGATCTAAGAAGAATCTATTCAATATTACAAAGGAGTCACATCTGGCTTTTCTCAGAAACCTTAAAGCTTGAGTATAGAAGACGAAAAGAGAGAATAGGAGAGCAGAGAGAGAATATCGTCCCTTTCTATTTGCTAAGAAGATTTTGGAGAGAGAAGAAAATAAGAGTGTAGCTTGTGGCATAGGTTAAAAGGAAAAGTGGGCCAGGCTTCTCTTAGTAAGCCTAACAAATTAAAATATAAATTATATCTCTTAATGCATTCACTTACTTTTAATAGATTATTTATATTAAAAAATAAAAAGATTTGAGACAATAAATGTAGTATGAGTGGAGAGATAAAGAGAATGATTTTATAAAAATTACCAATTTAACCTTGAAATTATTAAGTTAGATTATTATAGCATGTATTTTAGTAGCTTTTGTCAATATATTTCAGAGATGGTTGATAGAAATGAAAAAACCAAAAATCTTACTGAGGCTTAAGTAATGTAGATTAATGTATTATATCCCTTTCATGAAACCTTTTCAATTTCACATTTTCTTAAATATAGAATCATCTTACTATTTAGAAATCATGATAAAAAAATTCAATTAATGAGACATTATGAATAATTTATTTTTAACAACTTGAATTACTTAAATACTTTCTTGATGCAACTTAAATTATGTTCATATTAGTAAAATTATGCAACAATTTGCCATTAGTGATACATCTCAATTCCCATAAATAATTCAAAGTTTAAATTAAAAGTAAATATTTAATTTTTTATTATATGTATATTAGAATAATTTTTATCATTTTCATAAGATATAATTTGTACTTTTATCATAGATCCTTTCCATTTAATTCTTTTTTAAATGTAGTCATTTTTCCATTTATAAACCATAATCAATGATAGCTAATTTAGGAGACATTATGAGCCACTCATTTATTTTTGGAAACTTGAATTATTTAAATAATTCATTAATAGACTTTAGATTTTTCCAAGTTGGTAAAATTACATGAAGTTGTGTATATTTGTATTTGTATTTGTTTAATTGATAGTTGATAGTTGATACTTTATATGAGAATTCTTAAAATCTAAAACAATATTACCATTATAAGAAAAATTTCATGTAGTAGAAAATTTGTAATATCTAAAATGATATGGTCATCAATAGCCTTGTAGTTTAATGACATGAATATTGGTCGTCTAATGAGATAGACCATGTTCGAATCCCCCTTCCCTTGTTGCAATTACCGAAAATAAAAATGATATGGTCACTATATAAAATAAATTAATAAAATTGTTAATCCAACAAACTCAATTTTTCATATTCAAAGTTTTTGTATCTCAAATTTAGTGATTTTCATCCACATTTGTGACAACCTGAGTTTTAACCTTCTATTTGAGCAACATTTCTTGTTAAATTGTATGTTGTGTTCATGAAAATGAGAAGAAGTGACTCCATAAAATTTGTTTCTCAAAATAAAGTTCATAAAAGTTCTATTTTGATATAAATGCAAGTTAAATAGTACAACTTGTAATTCATTAGACATGATATTTGAAGTTTGAAATATAACAAAAACTTAGAAATATCTTATTTGACTTGGATAAGTAATAGTCTTAACTAAGATTATACTTATCCCTACGAGTACATATGGTGCATCATATGTGTACGGATGTATTTATAAAAATATCAATATTGATCAAAATTACATTTATGAATACAAGTAATATATATATATATATATAAACATTACTACATATGTCGAAGTAATCTTAAAAGTTGCATCACATATAATTTATTCTCATTACAGTATCTAATGAATAAATAATACTAATATAATAATAGGTCTTACGAGAGACCAATATTTAGTCAACTATGTAGCTCCATATAATTAGACCCCTAAACTTCTTCTCCACCTGAATGTTTGTAGTTTCATCTCCACGCATGACTCATTAAGAAACGGTCCTATGAAGAAGCTTCACCAGACATCAACATTTGGCAATATTAACATACGTGTTTGTTGCCTTCACAATGATTTTGGAAAGAGAGTTAGTAACTAATGTAGCATACTCTCTTTCCATTTACAAAGAGATTGTAAGATACATATGTCACTCAGTTCATTATCCAAACTATCCATTTTTGGCAAAAACCCATCCTACGCATTATTGCTTCCAAAGACCGTTGTACTCTTTTTGCCATATTGATTTTTAAAACACAAAAACCATGCTTCCCTCTGTTATGTAATATATGAAAATGAAAGATTTTGGAGGCTATAATCATGTTTTCTTGTATTGATCGACCTAAAATAAACACATAGTGAAAAGCCGTGAATATAAAATCTATGAATGTTTGTTACCATATTCAGAGGATTTTTAAAGATGATCTTATAAGCAAACTTACGAAGGCTAATGAGACGAAATTGAGATATCTCTTCAAATTAACGAACAAGACAAAATTGAGAAATCTCTTCAAGTTAGCGAACTTTTGGGATTAATAATAGATCAATATTATTGAAGGATACCATCCTATAACAACCCATATTCTAGGTGTCTACTGTGACCTGTAAAACCCAAAAATGATACTTGGAAAATGAATCACTATATCATCCTTGAATAAGTACATGGCTTGCTTAAACATTTTTCAACCTATACCATTTTTAATCTGATACATGGACATCATACACATCAAGAGTACCATTAATAACTCCATTGTTGTATTTCTAATTTAATACACATGACGCTTATTCTACCCTATAGTTATTTATACCAATCAAACATTCCACATTCTTTCATGAATAAATCAACCTCAGAATCACCTGCATCTAAAATCATGCCACCTACATAACACTTTTCAATCTTTGAATAAACCATACGTACTACATTTTCCAAATCAGATATCCTCTTCTCTAATAATCTTCAATTCATGGCTATAGATTGAGTTCTCTGTAAGTATGCCCTCTTTGGCCATGATTGCTCCATCCATTAATAGAACTTATCAACGATCATCTTAGAGCTCCTTTATCATCACTTTTAACATCTATGTTAAGGCTTCCTAAACAACCATGCTTACATTATTACATCCTTGAAATTGATTTACAACCTTTACAAACTTGCATTACAAAAGCAAAACCATAATCATAGCTTAGCAAACTATATGAACATATGTAAACAGAGTTCAAAAGTTGTGAATACACGCTATCATCAAAAAGGCTTTAGCATACTTCCTCATGGTCCTCTTTTCAAGCCTACTCTTTAGAACCTAAGGTTAGGAAACTAACCCCTTAGTTACTTATAGAACAAAGTAAGTATATAAAGATCAAGAGAATAGGAAAACTATCAATACATCGTATTCACACTTTACAGAGATTCTATTCAAACAATAAGAAATGATATACAAGTGGAGTGCAAAAGATACTAATGCATCTATTACTTTCACCTTAGCTACCTAGCTTAAGGACTCTTGCCTAGCTTTCACAAAACTTGGAATGGCTCATTCAATTGTTTACCCAAGCTAAACACCTAAGCCATGCACATTGAGAGTTGATACTTATTCCTTCCTTTGCCTTTCTTTTGCTATAAACAAACAAGCCTGAGGAACCAATCCCATTAGGTCGCTCATTATTGGGTCGATTTGAGAGTCATGCCACAAATTTACCAAGTCAATTGGCCATAAAATTACTAGGTTAATACACTAATCTTACTATAAACTTACCAAGTGGTGAAGTGAGCTTGGTCATTTAAATAATTTTTAGTTAGCACTCATAACCTGACAACTGTCGTGTATCTTGAAATGCATATACAAATGCTTACCATACATAAGCTAGATTGGTCATGCTTTAGGATGCAAGCCCTACTTTTGATTCAATTAAAAAAATACCATAGAAACCTAATGCTATGAAATGCATCCATAACCACAATTCACTTGTTAAGCATAAACATATAAACTTAAGCAACCATGTCAAAATAATTTGTTCATCCTACTAATGCCAGTCATTTGGTCTCCACATTCACTCCATGCTTTAGTAATACTTGTATGTTTCGCTAAATCAGAGTTTAGAAACCACATCATCAATAAGATATTAGAATCACAATAGCACAACACCTACTCTTAGCAATAGAAGTTTTGTACAAGGTACACAAGCTAACATGCAGGTGATCTATATTGTCAATCGCATCGCAACACAAAATAGTAATTGAGCCAAAAAGTGTACTCAACTAGAATAACAATAGCTTTCCACAACTAAACCTATAAGCAAATCCAATATTCGATCCATACAAATGAAATAGCCTAATCACACCTTGATAAGTGAGTAAAGACAATTAAATACAATAGAACTTAACGGTTTTAAATACTATCAACTTGTATCGACCATAACTCCCACGTCTCTTATCTAGTTTTAATGATCCTTATATTGTTATGATTGTCTTTTCAGGAACTATAAAGATATGTTAAGATAGGAAAAGGATCGTAGTAGAAAAATATGCAGAATTTCCCTCCTATAATATGTCCATTTATGTTTCTAGTATCAAGCTATCACATTTTCACATAATTTCACATTCGCTTGTTCCTAGGATTGCTTAAGAGTAAAATATATTGTTTTAACACTCTTTTAGCTCTCAGATAGCATCATTATTAGTGATAAAAACCAAGCATGGTCCTTGGTTTTAGTAAATTTAAACCCGATTTACACTTAAATGTATATGTTTCCATATAAAACTACATTGTTTTACCTCCAACTCAACTCTAAGTTGAAATTATCATAAAATTCCTTAGTTTAATATTAATATCAGTGTTTTATAGCCTTTAATAGATTGAAGCGCTTGGTTTAAACAGCAAAATATTGAATTTGAGGCTAAAACTTCATATATTCATCTATTAGCATTAGTTCCAAATCTTGCAACAATGTTGTCGAGTCTGGATTTTTACTAGTTTTTTAATATTTTTCCTTAACTCCATTTGTATTAGACCTTAGCTCGTTTAATATTAATCTTTGACTAAAAGCTAAGAAAAACTTGCTTTTTCTATTTTGAAAAGTTCGGAGTCGCTATCTGACTAGAGGCGAGGAAAAAAGTGTTAGGTTAAAACCAATTAGGTGAATTGACTTTAACCTAGACATTGGATCGCATGAAATCTAATTTAAAAAATGGTCTTTTTTTTTTTTGAAAACTAGAGATTTGAGTTCGGGGACTTATTTATTAAACCCTAATGAGTACCATAATTTTCCGAATTTAGATTTACTTTTCAATATACCCTTATAATTAAAATTTCTATTATACAAGTAAATAATGAAATTTAAAAAATTATTTACAAGAGAGGAAAATAATTTTTTTATATATTTTAAATCGCCCCATAGTCTTCTACGAGTGCTACGTACTCGTTATGCAGGATTAGATTTTCTTAGTTTAGTTGGTGAAAACTTAAATGTGTTAGGTTATTGTAATTTTGAAAATGGTTGGCTTTAAGTTCTTTAGACATTTAATTTTATTTAAAAAAAATACTTAGAGGAAAAAGGGACCTAAATTGGTTCATTTATTTATTTTTTGGGCAATTCTAAGAGAAGTTCTAAAAGTATTGGTTAAATTTTATTATTATTTTTTGGAAAAAAAAATTTTCTAAGTGACAAAAACATTTTTGTTTATTTTATTTTATTTATTTACCAATGAAAAAATAAAAAAAAATAAATAAACAAGGCTTTCCTCTCCTTCTCTTTTTTTTTTCTATTTTTTTGAAATTTTTTTGGATTTTTTTATTGTAATAATACCAAACACAAAAAAGGAAAAAAAAAAATAATAAACAAATCACAATAACATAAAACAAAAGAAAAAATGGTTGGCCCAAATTGGAATAGATGCGTATCCATGTGCGAGTTGGTCGATTAGGTTCGGATTGGACTCTAAATCAATGGTTGGATTGGGTTTGGGTGCAAATTTAGGTTAAAGGGAGGAATAGCAACACACGCGGGAATTATGTTCCAGGGTGATTTAGAAGCTTGGTTTGATATGCTTTGGGGGTTTTATAAAGTGGTGATGGTGTTTTGAGGTGGTTTGGTGGTGGTTGCGAAGTAGTCGGATTGTAGTGGTAGTGCCCAATGCGAGCAAGAGTAGCTAGGGGAGAATTGATGACTGGGTTAAGGGTTTTTAGGTATGGTAAATCTAATGATAGTGGTGATTTCATGTGGGGCCGAGTGGTGGTGGGTGTTTGAAGTGGTGGTTAGGGTTGCTGAGGGTTTTAAGAGTAGTGGTTCAGGGATATAACTAGGAAGTATGGTTAGGGGCAAAAGGGACTGGGTTTGAACTCTTACATCATAGGGAAGCTATTGGGAGTAGTGGCTAAGCTTGAAAGCTCCTATATGTGAAGCAAGGCTAGAGAGAAAGTAGTTGCGGGTTAGGAGTATTAGAGAGCAAAAGTTTGATTTTAGGCTTATTGGAGGTGATTTTTGTTTTTTTATTGAGAATGGTTCTTGGATGGTCCTTTTATACTAATGCAAACTTGATCGAACTTGGAATGAGAAATTAAGGTTGAAACGCCTATGAATGCGAAGCTCGAATTTCAAGCTTTTTGCCGATTTTGAAAGCCAATTTGAATGGTTAAATGAATGAATATGACCATGTTTTTGGATTCAATACAAAGAGGGCTATGCAAGGAACAAGAATTGACTAAAAAACTGTGTGTTTACATGCAGAAAACGTATGTACGATTATGGAAATGTGAAGGGGTCGAGTGGATGGAGAAGAGGAAAATTTGGTATTGTTTATTTTTTCCCAGTTTCGCGATTAGATTTGGTTGCTCAAATTGATGAATTAAGATGCCATCTTGGGTTCATTTAAAAGGGGGTCATGAGATATTCATGATTTCGCCATTGATTTGATGAAATCAGGAAGAAAATCAAATCAAATTTAGCCATGTACAGAGGGAGGTTAAGTTGGGAAAGTGCGAGAAAACAAGAGAAAAAGAGGTAAAGAAGAAGAAAGAAATGCTGATGTGGTAGTACATGGTGCTACATAGTGCCACGTTAGTTATGTTGTCCACTTGTGTTTTGTTATGTGTCAAGGCTAGCATGTAGCCTACTCTTCCCTCAACACGTAGACAGGGGCAAGACAAAAAGAAAAATGTGCTGAAGAGCATGTATTAGGAATCGAACCCACAACCATGGGCTGTTGGCCCGTACCTTATAACCTATTGCAACTAAATTATATATAACCTAAACAGTTTAAGCTATTCTATAAAATAAAAAACCACTAAATTAAATTAATTTACCTAATGACTAAATATAACTCGCTTTTCTTAAAAATTACTAATAAAAAGTTTACCTTTACTAAAAAAACTCTATTTTCCTAAAAAAAAAAAATCTATTTTTTAATATCTTTTGTATTATGAAATTTTTTATTTTATGTGTTTTCCTAAATTTTCTATCTTTTTGGGTTTTTCCAAATTTTTTATTTTTGCATTTTTCTTAATTTTCTATTTTCTTAATATTTTTTTCCAAATTAGGACTGTTTTTTCTTTATTTAAAAGAAAAACTATAAAATTACAAGAGGGTAAAAATGAGGTTTTATAATTGTCGTTTTTTTATGGAAAAGTTTGAGTAAAATTTTGCCATAAAAATAAAAGAGACACCATTTTTGCTTCGATGATAAATGTCTTTTAAGTAATGCTATAACTAGCTAGCTAACCTAGGTTTGATCTACTAGAGATTTGGTGAATGGTGAAACATATTTTGAAAAGAAGGGTGACATTCTAAGAACTTGTTGAAACATGAATTTTTTACAAGGGTATAGTGTTCTATGAGTTGATTATGACCTAAAGGAAGGGAAGTGCTTTTAAAGTTGGCAAAAAGTGACATTGAATGAAGCGTAGTGCATTACAGGAAAAAAAATAGTATAATGATTTTGAAATGGAGGGTAGTGTCCCTATAGGTTGGCAAGAACTTTAAATGATACTAAAAGAGGGTAGCGCCCTTATAGGTTAGCAAGAACCTTAAACACGATCCTGATCATGCTTCTTTGAGCCGACTAACCTAGGTGAACGGGTAAAGCACTTTTCGAGCTAGCTAAGACCTTAAATGAGAATCTGAGCGAGCTCCTCTGAGTTGACTAACCTAGGTGAATGGATGAAGCACTCCTTGAGTTGGGTAATATCCTAAATGATAATTTGAAACTTGGCAATGCCCTTCTGAGTTCACTAACCTAGGTGGGAGCATCTCTAGGGGACTAGCAACCATAAATTGGAATCGATTTGAGAAAACTTGGAAGTGCCCCTTTAAGTTGACTTACCTAAGCGAACAGGTGAAGCGATGCCTTAAATAACCATATTAAGCACTATTTGCCATAGCGTGATGCGCCATTTCTTACTTTTAGAAGTCTATGAGTGGTTTGAATATTGAAAATGATTGAAATGTGTGACATACTAATTGTCTTGTTGCATTGACAAATAGTTCTTATCCCTTGTATTATATTCCGCCTTATTGAGAAGAAACTTTTTCATATCGCTACTTGGGTGTCTCTATCCCACTTCCACCAATTCAAATAGAAGATCCCATCTTTAATTGCTTTGTATGTTGGGGCATTTTGTTGAATCAATTTTTCAATTCGATGAATTTTGCGCATTGTTAGGCCTTCATTAAAAACTAATAACCCAGCGTGCTCGACCTTTCATTTTAAAATTAAGCAAATCTACCTCTAATTTTGTTCTTATACCCAGCCATCACCATTTTCATACTTACTAATCACTTTTGAAGCCTCTAATGATAAAATATCTAAAGATTTAATTTCAAATATAAAAGATATTGTAGAAGTATATGCTCAAGATGATTGGCTGATGCAATGTTGAAGACTGATGACATGGATCAATGACATGGATCAATGACATAGATAACTAAATTCTTACGGATTGTTGACGTGTATAACTGAAGCTAATGTGGCATAACTAGCTTCCATCTTATTTATTTCCACATGTTTATAGTAGATTGGTTGAAGAGTAGAGTTGTTTTGTATATATAATTGTTTGTAAGCAGATTTGTCATTAATTGATCATTTTTGCTCCTTATAATCAGCACAGTAGGAGTTCTCAATGAATGGAGGTATCCTAGCTTTCCTTGAACAGCAAAAGTAGAACACAATTCTATATGGTATCAGAGCTCTAGCAAGGTACAGATCTTGATTGCATCAAAGGTACAAATTCTAATTTCAATATTCAATCATGAATATTACTTTTGGAATCAGTGGTGTTGTTAATGATTCGTCAATATCTGATTTGTATGTCATTAGTCTTCAACATTGCATTAGCTAATCATCTTAAGCATATACTTCTACAACCCCTCCTCAAGTTGGAGCTTCTTGAAGCCCCAACTTGACAAACAGATCACATAGTCGAACAGCATACAAAGAATTAGTTAACATATCAGTAACTTATTGCTGAGAAGTGATATAGAAAGGAAGCAAGAAACTAGAAGAAACATGATCACGAAGGAAATGCACATCAATGTCAATATGTTTCATCCTTCCATGAAGACAAGGTTTATGGGCAATCTAAAGTGCGAACTTATTATCACAAGCCAAAACAACTGGACAATCAATATGAATATGGAGATCAAGAAGTATATAAGACACTTACATAAGCTACTTAGTAGCAGTAGTAAGACTATGGAATTCAACTTCAGTAGTTGAAGTAGATACTGTAGGTTGTTTCATAAGCTTCCTTTTTCAAGAAGCAATCATTCTTCTAAGTTTGCTTTTGATTTACTTCATGTAGATATCTGGGGACCATACGAAATTTCTTTAATTTCTAGAGCTAACTATGTTCTTACCATAGTTTATGATTTCGTAAAATGCACTTAGACATATTTGATGAGTCATAAAAGTCAAACTTTTACATTTTTATCTGCTTTTTTGTCCTATGTTTATAATCATTTCTTTTGTGTTCCTAAGTTCATAAGATTTGATAATGGTCTTGAGTTTATGTCATCTACTTGTCAGTCTCTTTTCCATAAGTTTAAGATAATCCATTGACATACTATTGTATACACTCTACAATAAAATGGGCAAGTAAAGAGGAAGCATAGACACTTGTTGGATACTTCACATGTCTTGAGATTACATGGTCTATTACCAAAGAAATTTTTGGAGATTGCTACTTACTTGATCAATAAATTGCCTGTAGTAAGTTTGGATTGTAAAAGCCCTCATGAGTTATTGTTTGGTGAGAAGCTTGAAGAACACTAGGCTAAACTCAAGGGGAGGGGGGGATGTGAATTAATTTTAAGGACACATTTCAATTCTTTTTCAATATAGATGACTAAATGCAATAATGAGAGTAATCAAAGCAACAATAAAACAATAGTAAATGTAGAAATTAAAGAGATAAGGATAAAGAATATCAAGCCTAGATTTAATGTGGAGTTTGGATTACCCCTTAGTCTCCATGGACATACAATACTTCTAACCGAGGACTTCACTTTCACTTTATTGATTTCACAATTTAATTGCTCCAAGAGCTACACAAGCTTACACAATCTCTTTTACACACAACTAACTCAAAAGTATCACTTTCTTTACTCAAGATTACAAATGTGAGGACTTTCAAACACACAATTATGTCTCTTTTGGTTTGATAGCAAATAAGTGTACAAAAGACTAAAGAAAAGCGAATATAAGCTTAAGAATGTAAGAGAATGTCTTTAAGTTGTAGTTAAATATCAAATCTTCTTAGCTTTTGGTTGGGTTGTTGAGATTTTATAATAACTCATTAAATTCTTTCTGTTGTTGCGCATTAAATGCTCCAACGGCTACTTGAAATTGACTTACTGGCATACTAGTATTTTGAGCTATCAGCAAGCTAATAAAAAATACTCTACCAGCAAGTGAACTGGTAAGCCGGCTCCTCTAGGTCAGTGAGCTTTTCTTTATGTTTTTTAGGGCTTTATACTGTTAGTCTGGTTCTACCTTGAGCCATTATCACGGTAGGCTAAATATCACTTAAAAATTCTTTTCATACACAACAAATGAATGCTCTTTGCATTCTAACTTTAAAATCATTTGATCACCACTCAAAAGATTAAATTTCTTATAGAGATAATTGATATAATTAATTATTAAGAAAGTTAATTCATTTTATTCAATTATCTCAATATAATCAAATAATACTTAATTTAATCATCCACTTGTTTTGTTTTTTTTTTTTCAAAAACAACATGTTTAGATATATACTTTTTGTTTTGTTCTTATCCAAATTAAATTAATAAAGCCTAAGTTCAACAAAGCCATCATATGAGCATTTAAAGGTATTGGGTTGCTTATGCTATATCACAAAACATCTATGTCCACTATATAAATTTGATTCTAGAGGGTTTAAATGTGTGTTTTCGAGATATCCTCAAGGACAAAAGGGTTATAAAGTCTATGCACTTGATAGCAAGCAAGTTTTGGTGTCTTGTGATGTTGTATTTTTTGAGGACATCTTCCCTTTCAAAGACCATGTGCTCAATCCTAATTCAAATACTTTAGTTGTCTGTCATCAACCTTCATTTCCTCCTGTTTCATTTGAATCACATCTTAATCATTCTCAATAAATTCCTTTGTTTTCTTCTAATACACAAGTCCAAACTTTTTTTCCTAATTCTACTAATCAACCTCAATCTCAGTCTTCATGTCACATTGATTCAATTACTAGTCCAATTTCAAGGCAATCTAATAATAATAATAATAATGTAGGTGGTGGTGTCTCTATAAGAAGATCTTCTCGAGAGAGACAAGTTCCTAGATGGCTTGAAGACTTTGTTCATACTGTGCATGTTCCTCATACTCTCACTAGTTGCTCATCTGCCTAAAATCATTCTTCCATTCATTCTACACAGCATCCTTTATTTGATTCCTCTACTTTCGATGCTTTTCCTACTAACTTTGTTGCCTCATTAACTAGAGTATTTCTTGTCCAAGAACCTCATAACTATTTTAAAGCATCAAAACATAAAGAATGGCAAGATGCCATGCAGAAGGAACTTTCTACTCTAGAAAGTAATGAAACATGGGACTTGTGTGTGTTGCCACCTAAGAAAAAGGCCATAGGATCAAAATGGGTGTTTAAAGTCGAGTACAAACTAGATGGGACCATAGAGAGGTATAAAGTTAGGCTTGTTGTTAAAGGGTTTACTTAGGTTGAAGGGGAAGACTACCATGATAATTTCTCCCCTGTAGCCAAATTAGGGTTAGTTCGTATTCTTTTAGCCATGGCAATTAAGAATAATTAGTCTTTACATCAAATTGATGTTAGTAACACATTTTTACATGGTCATTTGGATGGGGATATATATATGTTGCCCCTTAACGATTATACAAAAGCTTTGTCTAATCAAGTTTGTCACTTGAAGCGTTCTCTCTATGGTTTAAAACAGGCTTCAAGACAGTAGAATATTGAGCTATCTGTAATAGTACTAGCAAATGTTGGCACTGCTCCATGGATATCATTGTTAGATATATTCAAAAGCCTCACCATGGATGACAAATTCCAAAACCAATTTGGCATGATAGCTGAAATTTTACTAGAAGATATGTCGAGCCCAGAAAAATTTTGTTTGAGTCTTGAACCATTCTGGAAATTGAGGCCCTAAGTTGCATGACCCAAGATATATGCATTCTAATTGAAATGGGGGTATCCAGTTTGAGCTAAAGCGAAGTGTTAAAGAGTTGGAAGACAAGGAAAGATAGTTCAAGCTTGACAGATTTTCAAAATGATTATCAGAAACGATCCCCCCGAATCTAGAATCTGACAGATCTAAGGTCACCAGGCTACCGAGGTGGCCAATGAATTCAGGAATATGGCAATTTTTATGATTGTTGTTGCGGAGGTTCAAATAAGTCAAATGTTGCAGCATAAGCAGTGATGGATCAATGACACATCCATCATAGGACTCCGAAAGATCAAGTCTCGTGACATGACCTGTAACATCGCAGCATCGAACCCCGCTCCACCTGCAGCACTCATTTTCATTGCCTTCACTGCCCCAAGAAGCAAGACGCCCAGGCCTTTCCAAGGCGTTTTTGAACTTGAGAAGTGCTTGTCTCTCCTTCGGAATGCATCTAACAATGTCATTGCTTGTAATTTCCGAAGAAATGATTTCCTCTGCACATCCAATAGAAAGAGCAAGCAATGAAACAATATATGAAAGTGAGCTTGCATCCATTGCAAATTTGATAAAAATGAATGTATCACAATAACTATATACATTATGTACGAGCATATATATATATATATATTCCAACGATGGCAGGACCAATTGATTAAGACTTGATTGATGTTTAATTATTTTTGAAATCAACGACGGCAGGACCAATTGATTAAGACTTGATTGATGTTTGATGTTTAATTATTTCTGAAATTAACGACGGCAGGACCAATTCATTANATCTCTTCTTCACAACATCTTCTTTCATCTCCTCTCTTCTAAAAACCTACTTTTCTACTTCCATCTCCCCTTCTCATTTTTTCTACATCTCCCGAAGCATAATTGTTTGCTTCTAACCAACCAATCAAATACTCTCCTGAAGCATAATTGTTTGCTTCTTCCATTTTTGAGGTAGATATACTATTCTTACCTCTTGATATTTCTCATTATCCATTTATGCTCTTGTATTTTGTATAAATCAATTTTAATCAATAAAATTTTTGTTTTAATTAGTTCTTTTTTTATTTCACATCTCGTGTGGGGAATCTCCAATTAATTTGGGTGTAATTCCATGAGATTTTATTTACTTATCAATCAAAACCTCATAATCGGCTGGTATTACCGCCTTTAGAGGTTTCATATATATATATATATATATATGTGAGCGTTTTATGGAAAGTTACGAGCAACTCTTTGGTCTTAAAAACTCTTATGATGACTTGAAAGTCTACGTATTCATTAAAAGTCTTGGAGTTCTCCCCATCCCCCCGGCCCCCAAACTACAAGCAACATTGACAAAGGTTTCGTTCATTGTCGTACCCAGACCGTTCCTACACAAGTTCACACCATTAGTCAACAAGGTAACCGGACTATTCAGAGATATTAATGGGCATAACTCGAAAAATTATAATTAGTTTAATAAATAAAATTTAACTAATCTTCATTTTGTAGGTATTGGACTGTATCAAATTAGACTCGATTATCTTAGGAAAAAAATTGTATATGTATGTATGTATTTATGTATATATGTATGGTTACCTCAGTATTAGATCATATCATGGAGTTTGGATAAAGTTATTAAAAAAAATTAATGAGGAACATGAATTAAGTAAATAAGGAATTTTTGTTTCAACTTCGTCAAAATTTCAGAAATCGTATACAGTCCCTTAGGTTAATATACAAGATCTTGTAGCCACTAATTAGAAAAGCTTAAAAAAAATTATAACATTTTTAGTATGAAATTATTAGGTTCTGAAAAACAAATGGAGCACAAACATAAAAATCCCGTTATTGAGATCTTTCTAGAATTAGGCGAGATGTTTTATATTATAACGAACAGACTTTTATTATGATTATATGAGAAATCAAACTAAATTATATAGATACCATAAAATTACATGACAATATATGTAAAGGAATGATAGCCTGTTGTGAGAATTTATAAAACCTGATCAAATTAACTTGAAATTGTTAAAGAAATTTAATATGGACAGTCCATTGGTTAAAAATGTTATTTTGAGTATATTTGTAGTGCATAAATTAAAACTAGCAGATAATGTACCTGTATTATAGGTGCAAAAAATATAAAAAATATTTGGATCCATAATTTAGAACAATAGCATTAATATATGTTAGTAAAATCAAAATTGTAATAAATTTTCCAAATAAAAATGTTTTTATTGTAATAACAAATATTGATCAAATAAAAAATATAACGAATTTTCCAAAATAATAATAATGTTGAGTAATTAAAATAACAGATAAATAAAACAATAGCAATTGTAAAAATAAGAATGATAAAAAATAATGACTATATAACTAGAAAGATTTATAAGTAATGGACAATATATTTATTTAGATGAATAGTACTTCATTTAAGCAACATAAGTAAACATGCTCAATCTGCTTGTTGAGTACATGGATCTTACTCTCTTCATCAATAGTAGGTAAAATAGAAACCTAGACTTTAGAAACAAAGTTTGATAAAAACAATGGGTGAAAAACATCAAAAAGTAAATTTGCATCATCCTAGAGACAGCATTTTGCTAGAGCATCAGCAATGATGTTCCCATCACAATGCACCATATTCAACACAACATCATCAAACAAAAGTAGATTAGTCATACCCATAGCCAAGGTTGGATGACATATGTTTAGATTTAATTCTTGCTTCTTTATCTAGTCTATTGATTATTGGGAATTATATTAAAAAATAACTTTATATAAGTTAAGGTGCTGGGCTAGTTTGATTCCTTCACAAATAGCCGATAGTTCTACTTTTAATGGTGATGCATTCCAAATGTGTCTCTAGACTCCTCCAATGACATTACCTTAGTGATCCCTATATATGGAACCTACTCCTGCTATATTTTTGTTGCTGTTGAAAGCTCTATCACAGTTTACTTTTACCTATCCATCCTTGGCTTTTCCTAAATGGTAGAGAATTTGAGAGGATTTGCTAGGTTTCTTTTAATATGGTTCAAAGCCTACCATTCATTTGTTTCCATATGAATTTAGGTCTAATCATCTGAAGCTTCTTATAGACTAAAGACTTTCTTATTTCTGTCTTTCCAAATAGCTTTAAGAGCAAAAAGGATCATTGACTATGTCAGTACTATTGGGAACTTCCAATTTTCGTTTATAGATAGTCTTATCATGTAACCAAGCTTTGAATTTGGTGAAAGACACATCTTGATTAGTGACTATGATGTGTAGTTTTCTGCAAAACTCTTTAGTCCACCTACAATTTATAAAGAAGTGTTGGACAGTTTCTTCCATTTCTTGGCATAATGGGCATTTCGTGGTAATATTTATCCCTTCCTTTCTCAAGTTGTCTTTTGTAGGAATTCTATTATGTAGGTACTTCTAAATTAGCATTTGTATACTGGGAATAGCAACAGTATACCAAATCCATTCCCATACCGAAGCCATTTCCATTCTCATGTCTTATAGGCTCATACATTTATATGCTAGTTTAGAAGACAATTCACCATCCACTTCCTCAGGCTAAATATTAAAGTCTATTGCCTCTTCCTCATCTGTAAGAATGACATGCCCAAGCTTTTCTCTAATATGATCATCGATGGGATACCTGATGATATCTTCATTTCAACAGTCACGTCCATTCCAAACTTAGTTTAACTTCACAATTTCATCAAATCTATTTAAGTTGCCATAGAGCCACTTCGATACACAACGATCTACCAGCCAGTTATCAAAACAAAAGGTGGTGCTCCTTCCATTTCTAAGTCGAATTGTAGCCTTTTCATCATTCCAGTTTTTTGCTTTAATTAATTCTTTTGCAAGCTTTAAGCCACTTTTAAACTTTGGGTGTCTATTTCCCAGGTGATATTTCTATCTAAAAAGCTAAGCCTACAACATATTCTTCATCTGCACTTGTTAGGCTACTTTAACCATATTTGCTTTGCTTCTTCTTTTGATGTCAAAAGCTTCTAAACCTCTAAGCTCCTCATTAAGTTTAATCTTCTCTCATCTAATCTAGTAGATCTTTTTTACCTTTTTTGAAGTCCCCCAAAGGAAATCTCCATGTATCTTCTTAAGCTTTTGCATAACATGTGAGGAAAAGGTATTGCTTGAGCATAGTAATTTGTAATACTTTCAAGCATTGATGATTGCAGTAGCTTTTGAGCTCACTCGACTAGCTTAGCCTTGGATTTCTCAAGAAGGAAAGAGAAATCTTTTGCTTTTAAGTCTCCTAATCCCCCTCCCCCCTCTTACGCGCTTGATAAGGATTCGAAGGTACTTACCAATGTTTGCATCTATCCTAATATTAAATAGCTTACATACCCTTTCTTTCATGGTTTTCGGCATCCTCGTCAAGAAAATGCAACATGATTTGCTGAAATTTACCTTTTGTCTTGACAAAGAGCAGAGCGTACCTCTTTTATTTTTGCATTTGTCTATTTTTAATGTTTATTTAACTTAGCCAATTTCAATATATAAGGGCTTTCTTTTTATTTCACCAAAAATTTATTGAAAAAACCATTTAATCATTCTTCCCTTCTATTGATGGGCCTTTCTAGGATCAAGCTATAAAGGCCCAGACCCAAATGTCTTTACTTACTCAAGTATCTCTAAACACCTCTCTAGATTGATGGCTTGGTCCTCTCCAATAGCCTAATCAACTCATGCCCCTACCCTTTACCCCCATTCCCCCTTTTTAAGGGGTCACTCCAATCTAAGCCCAACTGCCTACTTGAGTCCCCAAGTACACTTCCTCAAACCATGCTTAATGGAGCATCTTATTTGGTTTACCTAGCATTAGCACATTCTGTTCGGGTGTACCCCGAGTTCTTCTCAAATCCCAACCTCTTCGCATCTTTGAAAACTCCTATCAGCATCTTTAGTAGGCTTGACCCTTAGCCCTGCTATTCTTAAGCCATCTAGATTGTAGGTCAATATGCTGACCTAACCTTAACCTTAAGTTGTGATCAAGACAAGGCTTGAAGACTTTGATGTCTTTGCTACCCTTCCTCTCTCTATACCTACAGTATAACCTAAGTACCTAGCTATGATGACTGCCTACACTGCAAATGTGGTAGCCACATTCTCTAAGGTACACTAGTTGGCAGAACGACCTTATCTTCCCTCGAATTGCATACGCTTCCCTTGCACTAACCATATACGATGCAATCTTGACCCGCTACGTATCTTAGACATGTAAGCTCTATGCCCTATAAATAGACCAAGGAGTCATAGGTATAAGGATTCTAACTCTCACATCACTTGCCTTACTACATGCAAATGCACAAACACTTTTTTTTTCTTCCCTTTGCTAACTTAAGTATTAGAGGGACCTTATTATTTTAGTCATAAGGGGCTTACTTGTAGGTCACCACCATATACGAATGATCAACCCATCACCACCTTCTATTTTTACTCTTAATTCCTCATTTGCTGAATAGGAAAATTATTGAATCCTCTTAAGTTCTTTCATTTTTTTTATTATTTTAATTTTTTTTGTTCTTTTTTTTTTTCCAACGCTCCTTTTATGCTCTTTTCCATCTATTTCCCACCTCATTTTCCATTTTTCCCCCTTTAATCTATTCCTTCTTGCCAAATATGGTATAATTGTTTATATCACTTTTCTAATTTTTACTAATACATTGCAATACGCAACCAAAGGAGACATAAGCTATAGCACCATTTTAAAGACATTGGAAACATTGTACACTATTGGATAAAGTCAACATGAATTCAACTTATAGTAATTTATTAAATTTCAAGATTATTGTAGTTTAATAGTATGAATATTGATCTCTCAATGAAATAGACTCGGTTCAATTCCCTCAACCTCAAAAAAAGTTATAATTTATAGTTGGAAAAAAAAAATTAGTAATCCATTTAACATAAAAAGTAATTTGATTTTTTTTTTATTATTTAAGATGTAAATTATTTTTTATACTTCTTAAAATTTTGGTTTAATCTTACTCGACCTTGTCTTAGAGCCCCTACCTGTAACCCCTAGCATTGTCCATATATCAAAGGTCAATTTGGTTTTGGTTAACCTTATATATACCATCTAAAGGCTATTCATCAAATTAGCCTCTCTATGGCTATTCATCAAATCAATCAAACCGAGAATTAAATTAAGCTACAAAATACAATTATTTTATATTTCGATTCGATTTACGATTTGGTTCAAAGAAGGTGTTAATGGTTTATGGTTCACGGTTCAATTCGAAGAGCCGATTCGAGTGGAATTACTTAAACTCAAACTGAACCTTTTCTTATTAGAAAATAGAAATGTGCTATATTTGTTTAGTTTTAAATCTTTTTATCATTTTAGTTTAATCTTATTCACTTTTTTCTTTTTGCAATTACTTATTTCATTCTTAATCATTACAATCCACTTATTTTCCTTTATCATTGTCTTTCATATCTAACTAACTCATAAACTTTCACTTTATTTAAGATGCAATATTTTCGTGAAATAATATTATATGGATTTTGTTTTACATAATGTACCTTAATTCGGATATTAATATTGGTTGAAAATTTTGATAACTATTAATAATATTAAAAAGCAAATGGTGCTTTTAAAAAACGGTTCAAAGTAAACTGAACCAAATAGAACAGCATTTAAAATGATTTATTTCAGAACTCTAAACCATTATAAACAATTTAGTTCAAGTGTTTAAGCTTAATTATTTTAAATGCTGTTTGGTTCGATTTGATCCCTAAACCAATTGAACCGAATCATGAATACCCCTAATTCTCTAGTTACCTTGTAAACATTCCTAATTTCCTATTTCATCTATGCTTAAGTGGATGAAAGGGTAAAGGCGGTGGTGGATAAATCGTTTTATTTAAGAAGAGGCAACTTGAAATTTTTATAGGAAAATTGATAAAACTTAAATTATGAATGGATGGACGTAGTCTTATTTAGTTTAGATTTCCCATTAAACCATAAAAATATGGTTCAATATTTTATCACTTAAAATCAAGTCACATGGTTTGGATTAGAAATTTTTTCAAACCATATACTTCAATTTGGCTTGGTTTGGTTCATGAACGAACCATAATTTATAATTTAAGAGCATTAAATGCATGACATGTAATCCTACACTATAAGTACCAACTTCTTTTAATAGCAGTATGCTTTGGTAGTACCTAAGAGGCTATTCAATTAAAGAATTTTAAAGATATTGTAGCTCCTACTGTTATTATAAAGTTAGCATGTAGATAAATATTTGGTCTATTTATATACATTTATTGATAACTTATGGTAAAAAAAGATATATATATGTACATTAATTATATATAAATATATAGACCAATTATATTACAACATGGGAAAGAGGCACCTAAACATCAATTCATCTTAATGAGAGATTAGTATTGATATCACTAGACTATAATGGTCTTAGGTATATAATCTATATAATATTACTTTATTTGTTAAAAAAGGTTTTGATTAGTACTTTGATTTGATTTGAATTAATCTTTTAAACCAATCATAAATTTTTTATTTGATTTAGATTTGAAATTTTCTAAATCAAATTGGGAAGGATTTGAATCAACCTAAGCTATTTTCTCTAAAGTATCATAAATTTACTTCTTTAAGATATTACTATGTATAATTAATAGTTAATATTATAAAAAAGAAGATACTATCATATTAATGTCATAACATAATTTAAAAAACTAACAATCTCAATCATCAATTCATAGTTTTACATAAAAGTAATTTTAGAGTATCCATTTCTAATTGAAAACCCATTTTTTTAAATTTGGTTTAGTTCTCATTTTTTTCTTTTTATAGGTCAACCATTTTTCGACTTGGGAGAGTATTTTTTAAATTTGGTTTAGTTCATTTTTCTCAATTTAGTTTAATAATTTTAGAGTGTCCATTTCTAATTTTAGAAAATCGTTTTCTCACCCTAATTAAGATATACATTTTTAAGAAAGTACCAGTATTTGTGGGGACATCAATTGCGTGGTCGGTTTGATGTAATGCAGGCACTGGCTATGTAAATATGGGATGGACGATCTTTATTAATTCAGAAGGTATCAGTCCAAGATAACAAGAGGAATGCAAGAGACAACTTTATAGAAATTCATAACTGGCAGAAGGCTCCATCCACACCTGCAATTAAAGACGTAATGTATTAATCCGCAATATATACGAGTAAAAGATCGGATTAAAGAGAAAACTTTTTTTTACCAATAATAATGTAAAACGTAAATATATGTAACATTATATTTATATAATACTAACTATTTTAATATTTCCTACTGCATATTCCACCTATGTGTATATAAATAAAAGATACACACGTTGTGTGTGCACAAAATAAACATTGTAATATAATAATATTCTTAATGTATAACATAATCATTGAATAAAGGGGGAAAAAGAAATTATCGAAGATGCATACTTTTTTTATTAGACGAAATTAATGACAAAGATGTTAAAAGAGATTGCGGTGTGCTAAAATTGGAAGAAGAAGATGACATTAAAGGAGGAAAGAGAAGATAGGTAAAGAAACGATAGTTTATTAGGATTAGATCCATTTTTGTAGCTTGATTTTGAAATTGAAACGTGGATATGGGATGAAATTGAAACTGAAACGTGAGATACATTACAATCAAATTGAAACTGAAATTGCAACGTAGAACGTAGGATGATGGAACCAAGAGAGAGAGGGAGAGAGTAAGATAAAAGTGAGAGATAGAGAAGGAAGTGGGAGATGGATGCATGAAGAAAGTGACTTTTTGGGATTCAGAGGGCTAAGGGAGAGAGTAGATTGATTAATTTATCCACATTATAGAATATTAAAGAAATTGTATAAAACCTTCATAAACTTTGACTCAAATGTAAATTGTTCTCATAAACATTTAAAATATGATTTTTAATTCTTAAACTTTTATAAATCGACAAACGATTCTCTAAGTTGAGAATAACATTTTAAATTTTGATTTTGATGTATAAATAATTTAGAAAATATTTACACACTAAAATCAAAGTTTATATACCGAAATCAAAGTTTAAAAGATGTTTACAAAACAAAATCAAAATTTAAAGGAGTTATTTGTTAGTTTATAAAAGTTTAGATAGTTAAAAACTATATTTTGAAAGTTTAGGAGGAAAATTCGCACTTGAATCAAACTTTAGGAAGGATTTTATACATTTTCTCCTAAAACATTTATAATTTTATAAAGTTACTTTATTATTGGTGTTATTGATATATTATATTAGATTAAGGGTTCAAATAGTAATTTTATGGTAAGATGCAACAGTCAATTACTTAAGCCCTAATCGATTTTAATAATGTAAATAAAAAAATAATTGCTTGATATTAATTTGTTATGTGAATTGGATAGCAAATATAAATAAATATATTGCTATCTTATCTTGAGAAACAGGCATTTATATATGACCAAAAGACGCACTGAAGCCACTAGAGGCTCGGTTTTTCAAGGAAGGGGCAAAGTGAAGTTTTTGCCATGCATATAGAATTTCAAATACCCGCAAAATTGAATAACATAAAAATTTGTTACCTCGATTTTTATGATTTAATGAGCCAATCTCCTCTGAATCATTGCAATCATTAATGCACAATTCACATAAATCCAGTCGACTGCATTATTCAGAAAACGAAAATATGCAGAGCTCCAAGAGTTGTGGAAAAGTAGAGGACCCAACATTCCCCAGAATCCAATCACAAAACCAACACCCATACTTATGTAAAATCCTTTGGATATAAACTCGTCCTTCTCTTCATGACCACCATAGCTTGTGGAAGGAGGTGGTGCTGGTGCTTCTTGTTGATGGCACTTCTTGGGAAGAGGATCACCGCATAGTCCTGGATTGCCCATAAATGCATCTGCATTTAGGGTTTGAAGTTGAGTCCCGCTTGGAGCTTGGCCTGTCAAGCAGTTGTTTGACAGGTCCAAAGAGTCAAGAAAACTTAAGTTGGAAATGCTTTGAGGGATTTCTCCCGAGAGATGGTTTGAAGACAAATCAAGAACTTCTAGCGTACTCATCTCACCAATCCTATGAGGAATGTGTCCACTTAAGTTGTTGTTAGACAGATTCAACTGCATTAGTCCAATTAGATTTCCAAATTCTTCAGGTATCTCTCCTTGCAGATTGTTGCTCGAAAAGTCCACAGATTTCACAATTAATGGGCTGCTCTTGTACTCGTATTCAGTTCCTTTCCATACCAGCATAACTTGGTGATTGAGACCACGGGACGATAGTGGGAGCTCGGAAACATCGGTATCATTAATTGGTACACCAACGGGTATGACGTCATAAATGTCATATCCTCCCGATATTCCATCTCCACTGATTTGCAAAGCAGTAATGTTGCTTAGACAATTGGGTATATGTCCTGATATGTTATTATGAGAGAGGTCAATTATTCGAATGAAGTGGAGCCTACATAAACTAGAGGGAAGGATTCCATTGAATCAGTTGGACCGAAGGATGAGAGTCGATAGCGGAAAGATCTGCCACTCAGCCCATTCTGGTATACTTCCAGAAATCTTGTTAGCCACATCAAGTGCTCTCAACGCACCACAATTGCTCAATGAGGAAGGCAGTTCTCCACTAAAGTTGTTATTACGCAACAGTAAAAATAAGAGCTCCCAACCATAGGGCGAGCATATTGAATTGGGAATCCTCCCAGAAAACTTATTGTTTGACAAGTTAATGTAATAAAGAATTCTGAAACCACTATTATTCCAGCAATCAGGAAGCTCTCCAGATAAAGAATTTTCAGAAAGATCCAACCAAAGAAGGCTTTCACCTTTGAATTAGCATAGAGGTGATAGGGATCCCGAGAAATTACTCTTTGAGAGATTTATGTCTTCGATTTGATCATTAAATAAGGGGATTCCACCTTCAAAATGATTGGAGCTCAAGTCAATAAACTCACTAGGGTTTTGAACAAATAGCTTGCTAGGCACCGTACCGTAAAAATCATTATGAGAGATATTCAAGTACAAGGCTTTAGATGATAAATTCCAGAACCAATCCGGTATGGTCCCTGAAATTTGGTTGGAAGAAATGTCGAGTATATAGAAGTTTGTTTGAGTCTTTAGCCAACATGGGAACTGGGGCCCTAAATTGCATGAACTTAATGCTATAGTCGACAATTGAAATGGGGGTATCCATTGTGGACTGAGGCGAAGGCTTAAAGTGTTGGAATCCAAGAATAGTTGTTTAAGGCTTGAAAGGTTGTTTAGATGGTTTTCAGAGATTATGCCATATAAAGAATTTGAAGAAAGGTCCAAGTACCTTAACTTATGTAGTTGCCTGATGCCGTCAGACAAGTCGCCCTTTAGACTATTGTTGCGAAGCACTAAATATCTCAGAGAAGAGCAAGCGCCAATTGAAGTTGGAATGTTACCTTCAAGTTCATTATTGGACAGATCAAGGTAGATCGGGGAAGGCATACTCCCGAAAGCATCGGGAATAGGACCTCGTAGAGAATTATCATTGAGGTGAACCTCCCAAAGGCTGCTACTCAAGTTGGATATCCATTCAAATGAAGTGAGCCCATTCTTGGATAGATCGAGAAACTCTAACGTAGAAAGATTTCCTATTTCATGAGGTATTCTCCCTCCAAAACCAGAATCAGAGAGATCAAGTTGCACGAGTTTGGTAAGGTTCCCAAAGAATGCAGGAATTTGGCAAGCACGATGATCATTCCCACTGAGGTTAAGATAGCTCAAATGTTGTAGCTCATGCAATGACGGATCGATCTTACATCCCTCATAACTATGCGAGAGATCGAGCCCTGTGACATGACCTGATGTGTTGCTGCACTGCACCCCGCTCCACTTGCAGCAATCATCTTCGTGCCCTTTACTTCCCCACGAATCAAGACGGCTAGAGTATGTACTCCATAATAAACTGGCTTTAAGCTTAAGAAGTGCTTGTCTTTCCTTCATGGCACACCAGATGTTGTCATGGCCATCAGCTTCTGATGCAGTAATTCCCAGTGCACGTTCAGCGGATAGAATAAGTAAAATAAAGGAAAGACATGGAAGGAATTTCAAACCCATTGGAAGAATACCCTGCTTGGTTTGGAGAAATTAAGCAAGGTTTAGAAGGATCATATCTCACACTTCTTTGTAATTTGAGTGTGTGCGATGCATGCCTTATAAGTCTCTATGTATATCTGTGTGTGTATGTATGTATGAGTGTGTATGGAAAGTTAAGGGCAGCTCCTTCGTCTTAAAAACTCCGTGTGTGCCTTAAAAGTCTACGTATTCGTTAGAAGTCTCTAAAATTCCACCCCCAACTGCAAGCAACATTGACAAAGTATCACTCAACGCCGCACGTACCTAAACCATTTAATTTCTATACCAGTTCACACTATCAATTAACATCACAACCGGACTATCCAGAATCAGCCAACGGATAGCACATACATATATTTATCTTCCTGTGATGCCTTGTGGTTTTGTGGAGCTGGTTTACGAAGGACAACCGATCAACTAGAGCTAATTATGGGCATAACTCGAAAAATTATAGTAAGTGTAATAAATAAAATTTAACTAATCTTCACTTTATAGGTATTCTATCCACTGAGTATGTACATACATAAAGTATATAGTTTAACAAATAGAAATTAACGAATTCGATACAGTTTTCTTAGGAAAATAAAAAATCTTACATATATATATATATATATATTTATGTATGTATATAGAGTTATCTCAATAGTTAGATCATATCATGGTAGTTTGAGTAAAATTATTCCATAGGTATAATTAGAATTTATGTATGTATATAGAGTTACCTCAATAGTTAGACCATATCATGGTAGTTCGAGTAAAGTTATTCTATTGGTATAATTAGAATTTTTCGAGGAACTTAAATTAAATAAATAAAAAATATTTATTTCAAATCATTCTCTCAAACTAAAGGTCATTTTAGGGACTTTCCTCGAGTCAAATAATCAATAATCTGCTTAAAGTTGTTCAGAGACTTGTATTCTTTCTTCAACTTCTCAATCAGAGGGAATTGTGTCATCAAAAATCCAAACAACGCTTGCTCATGTTGTTCTTGCCTTGTATAGAATCATATAGTTATATCCTACTAACTTGGTAAGATATTTTGTTGCTCTGGAGTTTGCATAACTTACGTCAACAACTCCTTGATACTCCTTTGATTTATTCTAATAAGAAGATGAGAGTAGATGCCTTACATAAGTGTTGTTGTAATTTCTTGCTAAAGAAAGCAATACATTATTTGATAGATCCAATATTGATTTCAGTATGTTCTTCATAAAACTATTGTTTGACAGCCTAAGGTAACATAGAGATTCAAAACTCCTCCTATGATAGAAGATTATTTGAGAGATCCAAAAGGTCAAATCCTGTGTCTCTAAGATTGCAAATGGATGAAATGGGCCAAGAGAACTTATTTCTACAGAGATTTACAAACTCTAAGTTCTGAGAGAGTAGGGGTAATCGAATCTCTAATTGGTTAGAGCTCAAATTAATAACTCTAGCAGGACTTTTAGAAAATGCATTGCTTGGTACAACTCCATGAATATCATTATTAGAAATATTTAAAAGAACTTGATAACTCCCAAAACCAGCTTGGTATTTTATATGAAATTTTGGTCGTTAGAGATGTCGATAATAAGATTTTTTTTTTTTCAAATTTCTGGCTATCTAGGGAAATGAGGTCCAAAGTTGCACGAACTTAAGAATATAATGTCCAATTGAGATGGTGGTTTCCAATTCAAGATGAAGTTAGGAGTCAAAGAGTTGGATGGAGAAAAGAATAGATAATTCAAGCATGATGAATTCCCAAAATGTTTTTCAGTGACAACAAAATCTAAAGAATTGAAAGAAAGGACTATGTAATACAATTTGTGATGGAGTCTAGTGCTTGCCGGCAAGTTACCTTTGTGATGATTGCCATTATGTACTTCAAGGAAGAAAGAAATTTCTGAGGTGTTTGCACAATCAAAGATATTTGGGATGTTACCTGTAAGATTTTTGTTTGAGAGATCAAGGTGCATCAAGAGCAGCATCTTCTAGAAAGCATTCGAAACAGGACGTTGTAGTTGATTTTCATTGATGTGAATCACGGATAGTGTGCTACTATAGAGAAAGAGCCATTGAAATACTAAAGAACTGAGGTTATTCACCAGTAGTGTAAGAGTTGTAGGAGCAACATCGGGGAGGTTAGATCGCTTTAAATACAATTGATTCGGACAAGGTAGGTTCATTATTGCTTGAAACCAATTAGAAGCTTTACTTAAGTTGACACCACTTAGTTTTAAGTATTGAAATGAATAAAGATGAGAGACCCACTTGAAGTTGTCGACATAAGCTACCATTATAGCGAAGATCCAAAGATTGCAACTTTGACAGATTCCCAAGATGATGAGGTATTCTACCTCCGATATTAGAGTTAGAGGCAGTGATGTCAGTTTTGTTACTAAGAAATCCGAAGGATTTAGGGATAGAGCTCCCATTGAAACTATTTCTGGATAGATCATTGATAAACCTATCATACATACCTCATAGTACCTTGAAAGATGAAGATCATTCCACATGGCATGTCTTGTTTTGTTTTTGCACTACATTCCAACTCCACATGCAACAATCATCTTTTTGACCTTTTCTTCTCCATGGCTCAAGACGGTTAGACTAAGAGCTTTGCACTAATGCATTTGATGTTACCGTTTTTGTCACTTTTCATCACAGCTGTAATTGATGTTTTAAATTTCATTGACATAATAAGCAATAATAGTTCATAGGAAGAGTAAGCAAGTAATTTGGCATCCATTGCAAAAATCTATCATTAGATAGCCATATTAAGCACTATTTACCATAGCTTGATGCGCCATTTCATATTTTTATAAGTCTATGAGCGGTTTGAATATTGAAAATGATTGAAATGTGTGACATACTAATTGTCTTGTTGCATTGACGAATAGTTCTTGTCCCTTGTATTGTATTCCGCCTTATTGAGAAGAAACTTTTTCATATCGCTACTTGTGTGTCTCCATCCCACTTCCACTTATCTCAAATAGAAGATCCCATCTTTAATTGCTTTGTATGTTGGGGCATTTTGTTAAATCAATTTTTCAATTTGATGAATTTGCACATTGTTAAGCCTTAATTAAAAACTCATAACCCAGCATGCTTGACCTTTCATTTTAAAATTAAGCAAATCTACCTCTAATTTTGTTATTATACCCAACCATCACCATTTTCATACTTACTAGTCACTTTTGAAGCCTATAATGATAAAATATCTAAAGATTTGATTTCAAATATAAAAGATATTGTAGAAGTATATGCTCAAGATGATTGGTTGATGTAATGTTGAAGACTAATGACAAGGATCAGTGACATAGATAATTGAATTCTTGCGGATTGTTGACATGTATAACTAAAGCTGATGTGGCATAGCTAGCTTACATCTTATTTATTTCCACATGTCTATAGTAGATTGCTTGTAGAGTAGAGTTGTTTTGTATATATAATTGTTTGTAAACAGATTTGTAACTAATTCATCATTTTTTCTCCTTATAATCGGTACAGTAGGAGTTCTCAATAAATGGAGGTATCATAGCTTTCCTTGAATAGTAGAAGTAGAACACAATTCTACATGGCATCAGAGCTCTAGCAAGGTATGAATCTTGATTGCATCAAAGGTACAAATTCTAATTTCGATATTCAATCATGAGTATTACTTCTGGAATCAATGGTGCTGTTAATGATCCATATGTCATCAGTTTTCAACATTGCATCGGCCAATCATCTTAAGCATATACTTTTATAGCCCCCCTTAAGTTGGAGCTTCTTGAAGCCCCAATTTGACATACAGATCACGTAGTCAGATAGCATACAAAGAATTAGTTAACATGTCAACAAGTTGTTGTTGAGAAGTGATATAGACAAGAAGCAAGAAACTATAAGAAACATAATCACGAAGGAAATATACATCAATGTCAATATGCTTTGTCCTTCTATGAAGACAAGGGTTATGGGAAATTTGAAGTGCCAACTTATTATCACAAGCCAAAACAACTGGATGATCAACATGAATATGGAGATCATGAAATATATAAGACACCCACATAAGCTACTTAGTAGCAATAGTAAGACTACGGTATTCAGCTTCAGTAGTTGAAGTGGATACCATAGGTTGTTTCATAGGCTTCCTTTTCTAAGAAGAAATCATTCTTCTAAGTTTGCTTTTGATTTGCTTCATGTCAATATCTGGGGACCATATAAAATTCCTTTAATTTCTGGAGCTCACTATGTTCTTACCATAGTTGATGATTTCGCAAAATGCACTTAGACATATTTGACAAGTCATAAAAGTCAAACTTTTACATTATTATCTACCTTTTTGTCCTACGTTTATAATCATTTCTCTTGTGTTCCTAAATTCATAAGATCTGATAATGGTCTTGAGTTTATGTCACCTACTTGTTAGTCTCTTTTCCATAAGATTAGGATAATCCATCAACGCACTATTGTGTATACTTTACAACAAAATGAGTAAGTAGAGAGGAAGCATAGACACTTGTTGGATACTTCACGTGCCTTGAGATTACATGCTTCATTATCAAAGAAATTTTGGGGGGAATGTCTTTTGATTGCTACTTACTTGATCAATAAATTTCCTATAGCAAGTTTGGATTATATAAGCCCTCATGAGTTATTGTTTGGTGAGAAGCCATCATATGGGCATTTAAAGGTATTGGGTTGCTTACGCTATATCACAAAACATCCATGTCCACTAAATAAATTTGATTCTAAAGGGCTTAAATATGTGTTTTTAGGATACCCTCAAGGATAGAGGGGTTATAAAGTCTATGCACTTGATAGCAAGCAAGTTTTGGTGTCTCATGATGTTGTATTTTTTGAGGACATCTTCCCTTTCAAAGATCATATGCTCAATCTTGATTTGAATACCTTAGTTGATTGTCATCAACCTTCATTTCCTCCTGTTTCATTTGAATCACATCCTAATCATTCTCAATACATTCCTTCATTTTCTTTTGATATACAAGTCTAAACTTTTTTGCCTAGTTTTACTAATCAGCCTTAATCTTAGTCTTCATGTCACATTTATCAAATTACTAGTCCAATTTCAGGGCAATCTAATAATAATAATAATAATAATAATGTAGGTGGTGGTGTCTCTTTAAGAAGATCTTCTCAAGAGAGATAAGTTCCTAAATGGCTTGAAGACTTTGTTCACACTGTACATGTTCCTCATACTCTTACTAGTTACTCATTTGCCCAAAATTGTTCTTCCATTCATTCTATACATCATCCTTTATTTGATTCCACTACTTTCAATGCTTTTCCCACTATCTTTGTTACCTCGTTAACTAGAGTATTTCTTGTCCAAGAACCTTGTAACTACTTTGAAACATCAAAACATAAAGAATGGCAAGATGCCATGCAAAAGGAACTTTCCACTCTGGAAAGTAATGAAACATGGGACTTATGTATGTTGCCACTTGGGAAAAAGGCCATAGGATCAAAATGAGTGTTTAAAGTCAAGTACAAACTAGATGGGACCATAGAGAGGTACAAAGCTAGGCTTGTTGCTAAAGGGTTTACTCAAGTTGAAGGGAAAGACTAACATGATATTTTCTCCCCTTAAGCTAAATTGGGGTTAGTCCATATTCTTTTAGCTATGGCAGTTAAGAATGATTGGTCTTTACATTAGATTGATGTTAGTAACACATTTTTACATGGTCATTTGGATGGGGATATATATATATATATATATGCTGCCCCTTGATGGTTATATAAAGGCTTTGTCTAATCAAGTTTGTTAGTTGAAGCATTCTCTGTATAGTTTGAAATAGGCATCAAGATAGTAGAATATTGAGCTATTTAAATTTTTTATTTCTCTTAGTTTTTCACTATCAATTCATGACTATTCTTTGTTTACATACTTTAGTTCCGCTAGTTATGTTTTTGTGTTACTTTATATGGGTGACATGCTCATTACCGGGTTAAATGGTGCTTTTATTTCTGATCTCAAGTGAAAATTAGACAGTCAATTTATAATAAAAGATTTAAGACAAGCTAGATTCTTCCTTAGATTGGAGCTTTATTGCACAAATCATGGTTTGTTAGTGAATCAACGAAAATTTGTTCTTGATGTATTGTAAGATGCTAGGTTCACTGGGGTAAAAGCTGTTGATATACCTTTGTTAGCTAAGCTACAGTTAGACAATCAAATAGGGGATTTACTTGCTAATCTTACATTTTATAGGCATTTGGTAGGGAAACTTTTGTACATCACCATGATAAGGCTCGATGTTACTTTTCCTATTCATCTTTTAAGCCAGTTCCTTAACCTCGACAACCACATCTTCTTGCTTTATTTCACTTATTACAATACTTGAAAGGAACAACTAATTTGGGTCTTTTTTATTCTGCTACTAACAATCTATAGCTATGAGGCTTTTTTTATTTTGACAGGGGATCATCTTCTCTTGACCAAAAGTCCATATCTAGTTACTATATTATGTTAGACAATGCTTTGGTTTCTTGGAAAGTTAAGAAACAACCTATGGTATCCACTTTAACTACTGAAGTTGAATGTTGTAGTCTTGTTACTACTTCTAAGGAGCTTATGTAGGTGTCTTATATACTTCGTGATCTCCATATTCATGTTGATTGTCTAGTTGTTTTGGCTTGTGATAATAAGTCCACACTTTAGATTGCCCATAATCCTTGTCTTCATGGAAGGACAAAGTATATTGACATTGATGTGCATTTCCTTTGTGATCATGTTTCTTCTGGTTTCTTACTTCCTGTCTATATCACTTCTTAGCAACAAGTTATTGATATGTTAACTAAGTCTTTGTGTGTTGTCTAACTACTTGATCTGTGTGTCAAGTTGGGGCTTCAAGAAGCTCCAACTTAAGGGGAGGCCGTAGAAGCATATGCTCAAGATGATTGGCTAATGCAATGTTGAAGACTGATGACATGGATAACTAAATTCTTGTAGATTGTTGATGTGTATAATTGAAGTTGATGTGGCATAGCTAGCTTACATCTTATTTATTTCCATGTCTATAGTAGATTTGTTATAGAGTAGAGTTGTTTTGTATATATAATTGTTTGTAAACAGATTTGTAACTAACTGATCATTTTTTCTCCTTACAATCAGTACAATAAGAGTTCTTAGTAAATGGAGGTATCGTAGCTTTCCTAGATCAGCAAAAGTAGAACACAATTCTACAAATATCTATGAGTTCAAACGTGAAAGGTACGATAAGATGCAAAAACAGATTAAACAAGAAAACGATTCACACACATTGAACTAGAATACTTTTGGAATCTAATGAGCTAGTCTCCTCATTCTAGCATTCATTAGTTGACTTCTCGCATAGAGCCAATCAGCAGCATTTTTCAGAAAACGAAAATACGCTGAGCTCCATGTATTATCAAACAACAAACAACCTAACACCGCCCAGAATCCCATCACAAAACCAACTCCCATGCTGATGTAGAATCCATCCGATATAATCTCATCGTCATCCTTAAAACTGCTAGTGCCAGGAGCTGGTGCTTCAGCTGGATGGCACTCCTTTGGAAGAGGAAGACCGCATAGTCCTATGTTCCCCGTAAAATGAGAAGCATTTTGAGTCTGAATTTGAGTGCCTATTGGGATTTGGCCAGTTAAATTGTTGTCTGACAAATCCAAATAGCTCACAAAACTCAAGCTGGAAATGCTTTGTGGGATTTCTCCTGAAAGCTGATTTTCGGACAAATCAAGAACTTGTAGCATTCTCATCTCACCAATTTTTTGAGGTATATGTCCATTCAAGTTGTTATTAGCCATATTCAATTGTAACAATCCAACGAGGCTTCCGAATTCTTCTGGTATTTCTCCTTGCAAGAAGTTGCTAGAAAAGTCCACCGTCTTCATGAATCTCAAGATGCTTGAGTACTCACGATCGCTTCCTTGCCACCATAAGAAAACATTGTCGGGAGGATACATTGTACCGGAGTATGGATCAGCATCAGATGTGTCTGGTAAATTTTCTCTGGTTGTCAAAGCAGTCGAGTTGCTCAGACATTTAATGACAGTTCCCGATATATTATTACGGGAGAGGTCCAGAACTTGAATCTTCCGAAGCCAGCACAAATTAGATGGAATTGTTCCACCGAATTGATTGGAGCGCAAAATTAAAATGGACAGATCAGTAAAATGGGCCCCTATCCATCTTGGTATCGTTCCGGACAGCATGTTGTATCCTACATCTAAAACTCTCAGCCTGTCGCAATAACGTAATGAAAGTGGCAATTCTCCAATCAATGAGTTATTCTTTAAATACAAGCTATGAAGTAGACAGTTGGAGGCGAAGGAAGTTGAGTTTATCTGTCCTGTTAATTGATTATTTGACAAGCTTAGGTAGCACAAAAATTGGAACTGCTTCTGCCAACATTCGGGGAATCCTCCAGATAAAAAATTGTCTGATAGATCCAAAATTTGGAGTTGCCCGCCTGGCGACTCGCATATGGATGAAATGGGCCCTAAGAACTTATTTTTTGAGAGATCTACAGATTCGGCGTCTACAGGAAATAAGGGTAATGGACCCTCAAATTGATTGGAGCTCAAATCTGTAATAATGCCTGAAAATGATGGCACTGCTCCATGGATATCATTGTTAGATATATTCAAAAGAAGCACCATGGATGACAAATTCCAAAACCAATTTGGCATGATAGCTGAAATTTTACTAGAAGATATGTCGAGCTTAGAAAATTTTGTTTGAGTCTTGAGCCATTCTGGAAATTGAGGCCCTAAGTTGCATGACCCAAGATATATGGAATCTAATTGAAATGGGGGTATCCAGTTTGAGCTAAAGCGAAGTGTTAAAGAGTTGGAAGACAAGGACAGATAGTTCAAGCTTGACAGATTTTCAAAATGATTATCAGAAACGATCCCCCCGAATCTAGAATCTGACAGATCTAAGGTCACCAGGCTACCGAGGTGGCCAATGAATTCAGGAATTTGGCAATTTTTATGATTGTTGTTGCTGAGGTTCAAATAAGTCAAATGTTGCAGCTCAAGCAGTGATGGATCAATGACACATCCATCGTAGGCCTCCGAAAGATCAAGTCTCGTGACATGACCTGTAACATTGCCGCATTGAACCCCGCTCCACCTGCAGCACTCATTTTCATTGCCTTCACTGCCCCAAGAAGCAAGACGCCCAGGCCTTTCCAAGGCGTTTTTGAACTTGAGAAGTGCTTGTCTCTCCTTCGGAATGCATCTAACAATGTCATTGCTTGTAATTTCCGAAGAAATGATTTCCTCTGCACATCCAATAGAAAGAGCAAGCAATGAAACAATATATGAAAGTGAGCTTGCATCCATTGCAAATTTGATAAAAATGAATGTATCACAATAACTATATACATTATGTACGAGCATATATATATATATATATTCCAACGATGGCAGGACCAATTGATTAAGACTTGATTGATGTTTAATTATTTTTGAAATCAACGACGGCAGGACCAATTGATTAAGACTTGATTGATGTTTGATGTTTAATTATTTCTGAAATTAACGACGGCAGGACCAATTCATTAAGACTTGATTGATGTTTAATTATTTCTGAAATCAACGACGGCAGGACCAATTGATTAAGACTTGATTGATGTTTAATTATTTCTGAAATATATGTCAGCCAAATAAAATCTATCTCCTAATAAAAAATAAGCCCAAATTATATAAAATAGAAATTTTACTGCATCTTCTAAATATTGGTTATATTCAATTAAATCTTCTCCATTACTATCTTTAGTATTTTGTGATATTTAATTATTATCTAAAATATTTTCAACATTTAATAACCGAAAATATAATTCATGAAATTATTCTAATCTGACTATAGCACTAAACAGATATTATAATACTTCCGCTTCTTCTTCCCAACTCTGGGGATTATATTGTTTAGACATCTACAGAATAAAACATTTTATTAGTACTAATCACCATTAATTATATTAGTATAATACTATTCAAGAAATTCTACTGCATTATCTAGATAATTATAAATATGAATATCAGTAAGAACTTGTGACATAAATATGCATGCAACAAAATTTATAACCACCATAGTCGGTAGTGCCAAAGCTAGTGGGGTTTTATGTAAATATGAAACCTCTAAAGGCGGTAATACCAGCCGATTATGGGGTTTTTATTGATAAGTAAATAAAATTTCATGAAATTACACCCAAATTAATTGGAGATTCCCTACACGAGATGTGAAATAAAAGAAGAACTAATTAAAACAGAAATTTTATTATTAAAACTAATTTATACAAAATACAAGAGCATAAATGGATAATGAGAAATATTAAGAGGTAAGAATAGTATATCTACCTCAGAAATGAAAGAAACAAACAATTATGCTTCAAGAGAGTGTTTGATTGGTTGGTTGGAAGCAAACAATTATGCTTTGGGAGAGTGTTTGATTGGTTGATTGGAAGCAAACAATTATGCTTCAGGAGATGTAGTAAAAATGAGAAGAGGAGATGGAAGTAGAAGAGTGGGTTTTTAGAAGAGAGGAGATGAAAGAAGATGTTGTGAAGAAGAGATGTTTTAAAAGATGTAAAAGAATACTGATGCCTTCTTCAATTCTCAGAGGTTGTATTTATAATGAGAGCATTGGATACTGCAATAGTATCATAGCAGATAGGATACTGTAGAAACAGTGGTATTGTGGTAGATATTGAATGATTGATAATATTGTGTACTGTGGTACACGTGTAATATACCGTATTTCTACTTTTACAGTGCAAAATGATACAATATTCATGGATCTCCTAGATCTATTCCATAGTAGTCATCTTCATAGGTATTTCCACTATGGTGAGATGTTGATTCCGAGTCTGAATTTGATTCTTGGGCTGATTCATTGATATTTGATAATGCCCTTTCTAGAATTTGCTTTATTTGTTCTGGAGAAGCTGCACTTGTGAGTGATGAGATCAAAAACCCTCTATTATGATATTGTGGAGTTGCAATTCTGGATGGTAGATTTGTGAAATTAGTTTTGATCCAATTTAAAATTGAATCTTTTTCACACTTATTCCACATTTTGAAACTGTCCCACCATTTGACTTTGTACATTCTGACCAAATTGATAGTATTTGTCATCCGATCTGGCTTGTAATCAAACCACCAAACCATAACCCAAGATATGCTAAGGTGAACAAAATATAACATTTCCTTTTGAAAATTTTTCTCGTGAGACGTAGGATTATATTCTTTTAAGAATGTATTGAATCTATCCTTAGCATTCTTATGAATGATTTCTGGTGTTGCATTAAATTGTTCTCACCAGTGTGTAAACCAGTTAGGAATATTTGAAGAATGGCAATTATCAAAAAATATTAACCAAGTATGTGATCTTTTTGAATTCATTTGATAAAACGCATTCCATTACGTCTGCTGTAAGCCCCAAAGTTCAGCCAAGTAACCGTAGGATTGAACTTAGAACTCAAGGTTTAGAGCGATCGGTTAAAAGATCCGATCAAACCCAAATTATAAACTATTTAACAAGATATCAGTAAAAATGACCCTGTAAACTTAAATTTAAGAAAATAAGTAGTAAAATAGGAGACTATAAAATTTTCAAATTTTAAGCATAATAACTGCTAATTACCGAAAAGGCAAAAAGTGTAATATAATAACTAATAAATTATTAGAGATAGATTATATGTATACTAAAAATTTTAGAATGACCAAAATAATATTTAGGAATGTTCACGTGCACCCTACATGTATTTACATGTAGATAAAAATACGCGTAATTAGTGAAATAGGCCGAAAACTAAGTAAATAATTAAAGAAAAATACAAAATTATTATAGAAAAATCAGAAAAAAATCAGAAGTGGATAACTGAAGCAAGATCAGGTCGTGGCAGGTTCAAATCAGAAAAAGAAAAATTATCCAATAAGAATTGGATAAACAAAAAGCCAAAAATCAAGGAATTGGGGTAAAATCCCATCAAATTAATGCACAATAATTACACTAAAGCCCTATAAATAGCAGGAAAAATCCAGGAACTCATTTGGACAGTTGGGAATCAGAAAAAATTAGGGAGAGTCGAAAATTGAGAGAAAAATTCAGTTTGGAAAAAAATTAGAAAAATCTGTGCAATTAGGGCTTTTAAAGGGAACCCCCACCAGATGAGCAACTGGAAGCGGACGGCCACCACCACCACACGGTGGTGGCAGCGCCCAGGCCGGCCAACAAGGCCACGGCGGCCCGCGGTGGCCGGAGCCACCCAAATCGGTGAGTCCGATTTCCAACTCGATTTTGTGAAATTTTGTAAAAATAGTAAATATAATTATAAAATTATGAATTTTGTTATTATGGGATATTTTTGTATGTAGTTTTTAGAAAAAATGTTATTTTGATGAAATTATGTCCCGTAATATATGGTCTCTAAGAAATCGTGCAAAACCGAGCATGTTTCGGTTTAGAAATAAATGACCTTAAGAGTGTAGTTTCAAGTCCAAAATTTTTGTGTAGATTACTCAGAGGATATAGAACAGTGCTATGAAGCCCGTTTTCAAAAATTAATTTTCGAAATTTTTAGATAATTTTTAGGCCCTAAAATGAGGCATAAAATGGGTAATTTGGAGTTAATTAGGTGATTAGGATATTAATTACTGATTTAGATAGTAATTAGATGTTTAGGGATGTTAATTTCTGATGTGGAAACCCAATCTTAGTCTATGGAGTGTTAAGTGTAAGTAATAAAGGTGTTATGTGGTAAATGTAGAAAATTAGAAATATGTAGAATTGGAAATTTATAAATATGGAAAAATTAGGGTTATTTAGATAATATTAGGGTAAAAATCAGAATAATATTAAATCTAAATTAGGATTGAATTTTAGGTAATTATATAAAAAAGTAAGATTTTCTCACATTGGAGATAAATCCGACACCCTAATTAGGACAAGCGTGTACCGAATAGCTTAGAATACTAAATTAAGACCTAATAAGATATTTGGATACTCGAGCTTAATGTGATTAATTTCACATTAGGATTCGAACATATTTAGGATTTAGAAATCGAACTAAAACCTAATTTAAAAATCGATGCGAAAACCGAACCTGAACCTAACCCCAAACCTAGAATAATTGTAAAAGATTTAATACCTAGATAATTAGGCATATTAAACCTTAAACAAAACCTAACAATAAGCGTTATATGATAAAATGAACTTATAATATTTATATGAAAAGCTGAAACCACGTTCGTGTTATAGGGATGATCGGCGATGGCCTGAGCAAATCGGACCTCGAATGAGTGAGCGAGGAGTCGAGCTAAGTTGGGATTAATACGATGCTGTATTTTTGAGGCTTAAGATTATGCTTGGTTGTGCTTGTTAGATAGTTGAATGTGTGCATTTGCTTGATTATGGGTGATGCTATGATTCTGTTTGTTGCTTTGGCACATATTGTATGAATTGTATGTAATGATTGATCACCCTAAACTGGACTTAATCAAATATACGACCAGTAATCATAATCGGACATGCATGCAACCCGTTAGGGGAATTTAGGACTCTCCGGCCAAATACCGACCCCTTCGGAAGGGATAGCGCAGGATTACAAAATGGTCCCTTCTTCATCCTCAGTCGAACTAAGTGACAGGAGAGGAGGTCGCAGCGAGGGTGAAGGCAGTGGTTCGAAGGTAGTCGCGGGAGGAGCAAGGTCTTCATTACACAAGCCTGGGTTTGGTCGTGAGCTGTTGCATTAACGGCAACTCCTCAACCCGGATTAGAGCGGGCGCAATTTCTCTAATCTCACGACGGGCCGGACAACGTCGTGCGATGGCATTTGCTTACACATGTATTGCACCTAATGATTGAAAACCTTGTTGTGTGTATGGTATAGTTTTAAGTCCTCCGTCCTAACTTACTAAGCTGTGGTTGCTCACATCCCTATGGACGTCGTGCAGGTGCTGGCTAAGAAGCAGATACCAATTACTCTGAAGCTAGCAACTGCTGGATCCTGGGGAGTGAGGAAAAACATGTGAAGAATAAATATATATTTTTATTAGGGAATTGATTTTTGGAGTTAGAAATCTTTGGAGTTGATTTTTGTCTTTGATTTCATTAGGGAATTTTTCAATAAATTCTATGGATCTTTGTATGGGAATTATTATCCCATTGTGAATATTAAATCCTAAGAATCTAATTTTAGTTTGAAAAAGATCAATCTTTGTTGGTGAAACAACTAAACCATTATTCTTTATTAAATTAATGAAGATTTTTATATGTTTAAAATATTGGTCTATATTAGATGAAAATATTAAAACATCATCTATTATGAAATTAGTATAATCATTAAAAATTTATTCATTATCTTCTGAAGTTCAGAAGGAGCATTTTTTTAATCTGAATGGCATTACATTCCACTCAAATTGACCAAAAGGAATTGTAAAGGCAATTTTGTACCTATCACTTTCCTTGATCTGGATCTGCCAGAATCCAGATTTCATATTAAATTTTGAAAATATTTTAGCATTATTTAGTTTATTGAGTAAATCTTTTTTATTGGGGATTGGATATCTTATCCATTTTAGAGCAGAATTAAGGGGTTTATAATTGATTACTAATCTTGGGACACCTATTTCTATTTTTGCATTTTTATTGATATAAAAAGCAAAACAACTCCATGAAAACCTACTTTTTCTGATTAATTTTTTATTGAGTAGATCTTTTATTTCATTTTTACAATGATTCAAGACTTCATTATCCATTTGTGATGGTCTAGCCTTTGTTGGAATATTTTTTTCATTAAAATCATTTTCATATGAAAGATCTATAATATGTGATTTTCGATTCCAAAATGCATTTGGAAGAGTAGAACAAATTGAATTTTTTATTTCTGATTTTAATTGAGAAATTTTTAATCTTAAATTTTTATTTTTAAGTTGATCTTCAATTCTCTTAAATTCAAGATCATTTTTTAAATACATCAAATGATTTTCTTTGCATTGTATTAAACAATTTAATTCATCATTATTCAATTGATTTGTATATTTGATTTGTGGCTTTGTGATGAATTTAAACACAATTTCTTTTTTCAAGTATTTTGTTTTAATTCCTTCTTCATCTACTATAAAAGGTTGAATTTGATTTATGAATAGTGTTCCTAAAATAACATTTTTATTCAAATTTTTTACTAATATAAAAGAAGTTTTATAAGAAGCATTGTCTTTTAATATTTCAACATTGGACAATTTATATTTGATGCATAACTTATTACTTGATGCATAACTTAGAGCTTGGCTAGTTTTCTCAAAATATTTTGTTGGAATCAAGCTTTCTCTAATGCAATTTAAATCTGCACCAATATCAAACAAAGCGAGTGTCTATAGAATAAACTCATTATCAATTCTGATTGAAATGTTTATTATCCATTTTCTCGTTGTTATTTGAACAAGATGCATTAAATAATCATCATTGTCATTTGTTAGTGAGATGTCTTTTTCTTTATTCGAGGTCTCGGATCCATTTTCTTGGATTATTTTTTGGTTTAATTCAAATAATTCCTTTTGAAATTTTATTTGCATTAGTTTTAATTCTTTTATTTCATGTTTTTGAATGTTGATTTTATTTTGTAAATCACTAATTGTTATTACTTTTTTATTTTTTCTTTTACCTCTTTCAAGGATTTCATTAAGGTTATATGGTAATTTTGGAGTAAAAACTGTATTGGTCTTAAAGTTATTAATATATTCAAATTTTTCATTATCATTGGACATTTGATCGATTTTTTTAAGAATTGCTTCTTCATTATTTGTTAACACATTAATTTCTTCCTTTTCTTCACATGATGTAGATAAAGTGGAATTCATGTCATTAACTTGGATACCATCATCACAATCATGTTCTAATGAAGAGAATTCATTTTCACAAAACATTTGCAAAATACTTCCATTGTCTGATCATCTAAATTTAATTCATTAAGTTTATTGTTTATTTTACAGAAATTTGCTGTATGACCAATCTTTTTACATTTATAGTATCTTAGTTGTTTATATGATTTCTTTTTATATTTCTTATTTTCAGGTTGTTTATTTTCTTTTTTAAATGATTTTTTCCTAAAATTTTTTTGAGGTTTTTTATCTTTACATTGAAAACAATTTGAAGAGGATTTTTTATTACGTTTGATTTCTTATTAACAAAAGAGGGATCATGTTGAGTACAGAAATCACCAAGACTTTGGTGTTTTAAGTGCTGTTCATTTTTTAATTGTTTCTGCAATCTTATAGTATTGCACAAATTAGTTCCAATTTTATTAACATATGATGCTAATTCTCCGTATGACAAATTATCATAGGGAATCTCACCATTGTTTTTTTCTCTTAGTAACTTTCTAACTTGCTCACTTATTAATTTTGGTAAACCAGTTAGAAATTTTTCTTTCCAAAAAGGTTAGTTACAATCATTCCTGAGAAAGACTCTTTGAAAGAAAATATCTTTATATTGTCTAAATTCTCCAAGTGATTTGCATTTCATATTAAATAACAGATCTAACGTTTTATCCCTAATATGAGAAGAGTCTCCTATGAAATACTGATTTATTGAAAACATCAAAGTATTGACCATATCTTGTATTGGTTCATTATTGTCATATAATATTCTCTTATTATTTTCATCTATTTTGCATGTAGTGAGGATATTTATTCTTTGTTCCTCAGTGAGATAATTATCCCACTAACCTTTTAATTCTCCTGTAAAACTAGAAATTAAAAGGAGTGCTATTTGATAATCAGTAACATTTGGAATAGTTTTATTAGTATTTGAGAATATTATCATTTGATTGAGAACATTGAGGATTTTTTGCTCTAAATATCCATCTATATTCCATTCATATGTGGATCCTATAGTGTATTTATTTTGATAATTGTCATTTTTCTCTTCAATTAATATATCAGGAGGTGTTGCTCTTTGATAATACAACTTTTGAGGTTCTTTCCAATTTATTTTATTAACTTCATCATTATTACTACTATCATTTAAAGAAATATTAGACATTGTTTCATTTATTGATTCATTATCTGTTTCATCTAAAGTATGAATTTTTTCTAAAGGTGTATCATCTATGACTATACCTTTTCTAATTAAGGTTGGAGTATCCATATTTAAAAAAATTATTGGTTTTTAAGAGGAAGTTTCGTCTTTTATCGTTTTGTTTTTTAGTATTCTTTTTCTATCTTTTAAAGCTTTTAAAAATTCATTACTGGGATTTTTGGGCATTTCAAAAGGTTTGAATAAAGGTGTATTTTGATTGATTTTATTATTTAAAGATTTTTCACTTATCTTACTGATTTCATTATTAATTGTATCTTCCATTCTATTTAATTGTTCTCCTATGGTATGTAAATGCTGATTAGTATAATTATTCTAATTTATTATTCTCTTTATTCCTGGTCCTTCATCTTTTGTAGCATTTTTAAAAGGAGTGAGAGTTATTTCTATATTTTTGTGAACCATTTTTATATTACTTAGTGGTGGATGGTATGATTCTATAATTTGTCCATCACTTAGTTTCCATTTAAAACAATTATTAATTACATTGATTTCTTTGGGTTTCAAATAATAATTTTCAAACCATTCAAAAAAATATATTTGAGCACCAATTTCATTCATGAAATTATAATATTCATCTTTTATTTCCATTTTTATATGGCTAAATGTTTTAAAGTACCAATTTCTAATTTTTTTTCATTTTTTGGAGAATTGAACTCATTATTTAAAAGTGATTTATTTGGTATGAAAGGTTTTTCTATTACATTTAATTCTGGATCACCTATTTCTAATAATGAAGGTTCTCCATGTTCTGGTTCATTTGGTTGATAAACTGGTTGGGTTATACCAGACCTATTATGGATAATTTTTGAAAGAGACGGATTATCATGATTATTTGTCTATTTGTCTTGTTGATTATTGGATTGAGTAGGATATGGAGTGTAAATTATTGGTGGAGGATTTAGAAGGTCTACCTGGTAAATTACCAACGATGGCAGGAACAATTGATTAAGACTTGATTGATGTTTAATTATTTCTGAAATATATGTCAGCCAAATAAAATCTATCTCCTAATAAAGAATAAGCCCAAATTATATAAAATAAAAATTCTACTGCGTCTTCTAAATATTGGTTATATTCAATTAAATCTTCTCCGTTACTATCTTTAGTATTTTGTGACATTTAATTATTATCTAAAATATTTTCAACATTTAATAACTGAAAATATAATTCATGAAATTGTTCTAATCTGACTATAGCACTAAACAGATATTGTAATACTTCAGCTTCTTCTTCCCAATTTTGGGGATTATATTGTTTAGACATCTACAGAATGAAACATTTTATTAGTACCAATCATTATTAATTATATTAGTATAATACCATTCAAGAAATTCTATTGCATTATCTAGATAATTATAAATATGAATATCAGTATTCTCTTACATCTTTCAGAACATCTCTTCTTCACAACATCTTCTTTCATCTCCTCTCTTCTAAAAACCCACTCTTTTACTTCCATCTCCTCTTCTCATTTTTTCTACATCTCTCGAAGCATAATTGTTTGCTTCTAACCAACCAATCAAACACTCTCCTGAAGCATAATTGTTTGCTTCTTCCATTTTTGAGGTAGATATACTATTCTTACCTCTTGATATTTCTCATTATCCATTTATGCTCTTGTATTTTGTATAAATCAATTTTAATCAATAAAATTTCTGTTTTAATTAGTTCTTCTTTTATTTCACATCTCGTGTGGGGAATTTCCAATTAATTTGGGTATAATTCTACGAGATTTTATTTACTTATCAATCAAAACCCCATAATCGGCTGGTATTACCACCTTTGGAGGTTTCATATTTATAGGCTTATCACAATATTAAGATTTTCCACCAAGGATTCATCTCAAGTGACTTAAAAAGTATAAGATTTAGATTGTCACAAAGACAATCGTCTCAATTAAGAAAATATATGGTAACTTTACCATCTGGGTGTTGAACCACATTCGATGGTTCAGTACTATATATGGGTTTTTTAGGAAGTGGGTTTTCTACTTCCTAATGTTCAGGTAAATTGACTTGAGACCATTGGATCATTTTTGGGACAGAGACACTGGCTTTGGTTAAGACTGTCTGAATAAGTAGAGTTTGGCTTCTCTTATCCATTTTATATGCCTTAGAACCAAAAGCAGTTTTCACTAATTTGAAATATATTCTATATATTACAACCATTGGTATTGATCCTTCTACCATTCTATAATTATGTGTTTTAATTTGGAGGATTAACGAACTCATTATTGTCTTGTCTCTAAGAGCAAGGGTAATATTGGGATGACATTCAAATTGGACTGGTCTACTACTAAGACTGGTTTCAATAGTGGCATGAATTGATCTTTCATATATTAATTCTCTAGCATCTCTAAGAACCATAAAAACAGAAGTATTTATACCTAATTTAATAAGAAGTTTTACTCCTACTTGGACTAAGCCTAAATGCATATAATTCCAATCTTTTGCATATTTTTTTATTGATTCTGCATTTAAAAGTTTTATTGTTGTTAAACCATCAGAAACTGGAATATCCTTTTCTTTTGTTGCTATTACATAATCATTTTTTCCAAAAATTCTCCATTTGCCTATTTGATATATTTGGTTATAGGAAGATTTTGGTATTTTCCATTCATCTATAGCTTTGTCAAAGTCTTTTATATATATATTTCATCTTTATTGTTTAACATGGATTCTTCAGACTGCTCAGTGAGAGCAAAGCTAGAAGAGGACATAAATCTTCTAAGTAAATTCATATTTTCAAATGAGACTAACTTATCTTAATCTTATAAATCTAGATCACAAGACTAAATTTAATCTAATATTGTGATTTCCAATTTATGACCTTTTTGCACCCCTTAACCAAAGTGGGATTTACGCTAGGCCTCAGTAGGCTTATTACAATATTAAGATTTTCCACCAAGGATTCGTCTTAAGTGACTTAGAAAGTATAAGATTTAGATTGTCACAAAGACAATCGTCTCAATTAAGAAAATAGAAACTTCTTCTTAAAATATCTATATATTCTTCCACCAACTCTACTGGCTCTGATACCAACGACGGCAGGACCAATTGATTAAGACTTAATTGATGTTTAATTATTTTTGAAATATATTGGACCAATTGATTAAGACTTGATTGATGTTTAATTATTTCTAAAATATATTAGACCAATTGATTAAGACTTGGTCGATGTTTAATTAATTTTGAAATATATGTCAGCCAAATAAAATCTATCTCCTAATAAAGAATAAGCCTAAATTATATAAAATAGAAATTCTATTGCATCTTCTAAATATTGGTTATATTCAATTAAATCTTCTCCATTACTATCTTTAGTATTTTATGACATTTAATTATTATCTAAAATATTTTCAACATTTAATAACCGAAAATATAATTCATGAAATCTTTCAAGAAATGATATACAATCTATTAAATAATTATAAAATAATTCTATATCTTGTTCGTTTTCACGAAAAGGATTATATTCTACAGACATATAAAATTTTGATTTTATTGATAGTCAAGAATATTAATTACATTGAAAACAAGGAAAAGATAGTTTTTATGAAATTGTTCTAATCTGACTATAGCACTAAACAGATATTGTAATACTTCAACTTCTTCTTCCTAATTCTGGGGATTATATTATTTAGACATCTACAAAATAAAATATTTTATTACTACCAATCATTATTAATTATATTAGTATAATACCATTCAAGAAATTCTATTGCATTATCTAGATAATTATAAATATGAATATCAGTATTCTCTTACATCTTTCAGAACATCTCTTCTTCACAACATCTTCTTTCATCTCCTCTCTTCTAAAAACCTACTTTTCTACTTCCATCTCCCCTTCTCATTTTTTCTACATCTCCCGAAGCATAATTGTTTGCTTCTAACCAACCAATCAAATACTCTCCTGAAGCATAATTGTTTGCTTCTTCCATTTTTGAGGTAGATATACTATTCTTACCTCTTGATATTTCTCATTATCCATTTATGCTCTTGTATTTTGTATAAATCAATTTTAATCAATAAAATTTTTGTTTTAATTAGTTCTTTTTTTATTTCACATCTCGTGTGGGGAATCTCCAATTAATTTGGGTGTAATTCCATGAGATTTTATTTACTTATCAATCAAAACCTCATAATCGGCTGGTATTACCGCCTTTAGAGGTTTCATATATATATATATATATATATGTGAGCGTTTTATGGAAAGTTACGAGCAACTCTTTGGTCTTAAAAACTCTTATGATGACTTGAAAGTCTACGTATTCATTAAAAGTCTTGGAGTTCTCCCCATCCCCCCGGCCCCCAAACTACAAGCAACATTGACAAAGGTTTCGTTCATTGTCGTACCCAGACCGTTCCTACACAAGTTCACACCATTAGTCAACAAGGTAACCGGACTATTCAGAGATATTAATGGGCATAACTCGAAAAATTATAATTAGTTTAATAAATAAAATTTAACTAATCTTCATTTTGTAGGTATTTGACCGTATCAAATTAGACTCGATTATCTTAGGAAAAAAATTGTATATGTATGTATGTATTTATGTATATATGTATGGTTACCTTAGTATTAGATCATATCATGGTGTTTGGATAAAGTTATTAAAAAAAAATTAATGAGGAACATGAATTAAGTAAATAAGGAATTTTTGTTTCAACTTCGTCAAAATTTCAGAAATCGTATACAGTCCCTTATGTTAATATACAAGATCTTGAAGCCACTAATTAGAAAAGCTTAAAAAAAATTATAACATTTTTTGTATGAAATTATTAGGTTCTGAAAAACAAATGGAGCACAAACATAAAAATCCCGTTATTGAGATCTTTCTAGAATTAGGCGAGATGTTTTTTATTATAAGGAACAGACTATTACTATGATTATATGAGAAATCAAACTAAATTATATAGATACCATAAAATTACATGACAATATATGTAAAGGAATGATAGCCTGTTGTGAGAATTTATAAAACCTGATCAAATTAACTTGAAATTGTTAAAGAAATTTAATATGGACAGTCCATTGGTTAAAAATGTTATTTTATGAGTATATTTGTAGCACATAAATTAAAACTAGCAGATAATGTACCTGTATTATAGATGCAAAAAATATAAAAAATATTTGGATCCATAATTTAGAACAATACCAATAGTATATGTTAGTAAAATCAAAATTGTAATAAATTTTCCAAATAAAAAAGTTTTTATTGTAACAACAAATATTGATCAAATAAAAAATATAACGAATTTTCCAAATTAATAATAATGTTGAGTAATTAAAATAATAGATAAATAAAACAATAAATAATAGATAAATAAAACAATAGCAATTGTGAAAATAAGTATGATAAAAAATAATGACTATATAACTAGAAAGATTTATAAGTAATGGACAATATATTTTTTTAGATGAATAGTACTTCATTTAAGAAACATAAGTAAACATGCTCAATCTGCATATTGAGTACATGGATCTTACTCTCTTCATCAATAGTAGGTAAAATAGAAACCTGGACTTTAGAAACAAAGTTTGATAAAAACAATGGGTGAAAAACATCAAAAAGTAAATTTGCATCATCCTAGAGATAGCATTTTGCTAGAGCATCAGCAGCGATGTTCCCATCACGATGTACCCTATTCAACACAACATCATCAAACAAAAGTAGATTAGTCATACCCATAGCCAAGGTTAGATGACATATGTTTAGATTTAATTCTTGCTTCTTTATCTAGTCTATTGATTATTGGAAATTATATTTAAAAATAAATTTATATAAGTTAAGGTGATGGGCTAGTTTGATTCCTTCACAAATAGCCCATATTTCTACTTCTAATGGTGATGTATTCCAGATGTGTCTCCAGACTCCTCCAAGGACATTACCTTAGTAATCCCTATATATGGAACCTACTCCTGCTACATTTCTGTTGTTGTTAAAAGCTCTATCACAATTTACTTTTACCTATCCATCCTTGGCTTTTCCTAAATGGTAGAGAATTTGAGAGGATCTAGTAGGTTTCTTTTAATATGGTTCAAAGCCTACCATTCATTTGTTTCCATATGAATTCAGGTCTAATCATCTAAGCTTCTTATGGACTAAAGACTTTCTTATTTCTTTCTTTCCAAATAGCTTTAAGAGCAAAAAGGATCATTGACTATGTCAGTACTATTGGGAACTTCCAATTTTCGTTTATAGATAGTCTTATCATGTAACCAAGCTTTGAATTTGGTGAAAGACACATCTTGATTAGTGACTATGATGTGTAGTTTATTGCAAAACTCTTTAGTCCTCCTACAATTTATAAACAAGTGTTGGATAGTTTCTTCCATTTCTTGGCATAATGGGCATTTCGTGGTAATATTTATCTCTTACTTTCTTAAGTTGTCTTTGGTAGGAATTCTATTATGTAGGTACTTCCAAATTAGCATTTGTATACTGGGAATAGTAATAGTATAACAAATCCATTCCCATATCGAAGCCATTTCCATTCTCATGTCTTATAGGCTCATACATTTATATGCTAGTTTAGAAGACAATTCACCATCCACTTCCTCAGGCCAAATATTAAAGTCTATTGCCTCTTCCTCATCCGTAAGAATGACATGCCCAAGCTTTTCTCTAATATGATCATCGATGGGATACCTGATGATATCTTCATTTCAATAGTCTCGTCCATTCCAAACTTAGTTTAACTTCACAATTTCATCAAATCTATTTAAGTTGCCATAGAGCCACTTCGATACACAACGATCTACCAACCAGTTATCAAAACAAAAGGTGGTGCTCCTTCCATTTCTAAGTCGAATTGTAGCCTTTTCATCATTCCAGTTTTTTGCTTTAATCAATTCTTTTGCAAGCTTTAAGCCACTTTTAAACTTTGGGTGTCTATTTCCCAGGTGATATTTCTATCTAAAAAGCTAAGCCTACAACATATTCTTCATCCGCACTTGTTAGGCTACTTTAACCATATTTGCTTTGCTTCTTCTTTTGATGTCAAAAGCTCCTAAACCTCCAAGGTCCTCATTAAGTTTAATCTTCTCTCATCTAATCTAGTAGATCTTTTTTACCTTTTTTGAAGTCCCCCAAAGGAAATCTCCATGTATCTTCTTAAGCTTTTGCATAACATGTGAGGAAAAGGTACTACTTGAGCATAGTAATTTGTAATACTTTCAAGCATTGATGATTGCAGTAGCTTTTGAGCTCACTCGACTAACTTAGCCTTGGATTTCTCAAGAAGCGAAGAGAAATCTTTTGCTTTTAAGTCTCCTAATCCCCCTCCCCCCTCTCACATACTTGATAAGGATTCGAAGGTACTTACCAATGTTTGCATCTATCCTAATATTAAATAGCTTACATACCCTTTCTTTCATGGTTTTCGACATCCTCCTCAAGAAAATGCAACATGATTTGCTGAAATTTACCTTTTGTCTTGACAAAGAGCAGAGCATACCTCTTTTATTTTTGCATTTGTCCTTTCTTCTTGACTTTAAAGTAAAAGAGTAGCAACAGAGCGTACCTCTTTTATTTTTGCATTTGTGATTTCTACTTGACTTTGAAGTAAAAAAGTAGCATCACTCTAAGTGCATAAGGCACCACCCCCCATTTTTTCAATTTCTTGAATAAAGTGTAGAGAAGAACTCTTATATGTTAGGCTTAATCATTTTGAACTTTCTCGTGGTACAAAGAGACCTCTGCTTTTCTCTAAGTAAGTAGTCACCTTATAAGTGCTAAGAAACGCATCTCATCGTGTGTCTAACATACATTTTGCATTCTCTTTCGTGGCTTAGCCCATAAGAGGCAAAACATTGGCAAAGAAGAGATGTGAAAGTTTTACATTGGTATTTCTGAATTTAATCGAAGTCCATTTCCCCTCCTCTACCATAAGATGAATCATTTAACTAAATGCTTCATGACCGTGATGAACAAGTATGGTGACATGGCATTACCTTGCCATAGCCTCCTACTAGCTGAAAATTCATTGATCATTGCACCATTCAAGATAAGCCGATAGCGAATAGATGCAAGGCATCATCCAATAAGTTCTATCTACAACTTAGGGAAATATAGGTTTTGTAGCATAGTGTATATTGAGTCCCATTCTACTCTATCGTATGCTTTTTCCAAATCAAGCTTCAGAATCATCCAACACTTCTTTCCTTATCTTTTATCTACGAACTTCAACACTTCTTGAAAGATAAAGATGTTATCCTTCATATTTTGGCTAGGTACAAAGTTAGATTATTTCAAACCAATGATATCATTCAAGAAGGGCCTAATCCGGTTAATGAGGAGCTTAGTGATGATTTTAGACACAATTATACAAAGGCTAATAGGCCAAAAATCTTTAACCTTATTAGCCCCAATCACCTTTAGTATTAGAATGATAGGAGTTCTATTCAAATCTGAAGGAATAGAAGCAGACCAGAGATTAGAGTGTATGTCTCGACAAATAGTTCATCCAATAATATCCTAATAGCTTTTGGAAAACTCTACATGGTAGCCATCAATATTAGGTGCCTTACTATTGCCAATACTCCATAAAGTTTTTTTGATATCAAGGTCCATCCACTCCTTCCCTAAGCTGCTCTATTCTGTATCTAAAAGAACCCTCTGACCTCTAGCCCATAGCAAGGCATTAAAAGGCACTAGTGCCCTTTTAGTTGTGAAAAGATTTTAAAGGAAATTCATAAATAGGGATTGTATGTCCTCTGATATTGTTACCAAGTTGCCTACATTGTTATATAGACCTACTACTCTCGACTTTGCTCTTCTAGCCATCACACTTGCATGGAAGAACCTTATATTTCTTTCGACATCTACTATCCAAGAAGATCTAGCTTTAGTAGCCTATAATTTCTCTTATTGTGTAAGGACCCATCTAAGTTCTTTTTGCAACATATCCTCTCAATCAATTAGAAGTTGGGATAGATTTGAGTGAAGTTTCAATTGCAACCCTTTTAGTTTTGCTTCAATGGCCCTTCTTTGATTAGGGATATAACCAAACATTTCTATATTCCATTTCATTTAGGTATTCTTGAATAAGTCAACACCTTCAGGGTACTTAAGGTGTTGCCATTTCCATAAATTGGCAACAAAGTCTTTGAAAGATTGGTAGTCTAACCACATTAGCTAGAATCTAAAAGGTCTTAGTTCTCTTAGCTTCGCTCCTACTGATGTGTAAGAATTCAGCAATAAGGGAAGGTGGTCTAAGTGAGATGATGAGATGAATGCTTTTGCTTTCAGGTATATTTGCCTCCACTCACAATTGGCCTAAGCTCTATCCAGACATGATTATATCAACTTAGACAGATATTTAATCATTTTGACCAAGTGAATCTTGGGCCATCAAAGCCCAAGTCCACAATTTGGCATTCATTCAACTGTTGATATCTAAAGGCTTTAGATTAGCTATTACTAATGCAGCCCCACTTTTCATTACTTGCCAGGACTTCATTAAAGTTACCAATCATCATCTAAGGTCCCCTAATTCTTTGTGTCCAACTTTTTAAGTCTTCCTAAAGGGACAGCCTATCCTCATAGTTAGGATTAACATATATAATGGACAAATACTAGAAGAAAGAAGAATTACATATCTGTAGTTTGCAAAGAATTTGTTGTCATGAGACACTATGCTTACGTATAATGACATCATGGGTGTTCTAAAGCACAAGGATCCCCCTACTCATCCCATTCACTTTTGAGCATGTTAACTACTCAAAATTCAAAAACATCCTAAAAAGCTCTACTATAGCCACATTCATCTTAGATTTAGTAATCATCATAACTTTAGGCTCATATTGAGTCACTAAGTCTTTGATTTCTCTTCTCCTTCCTTCGAAGTTAGCTCCTTAAGCATTTCAAGCTACCAACTTGAACAGTTTTGGTGACATGGATGAAGATAAAGTATCATTTAGTTTTAGATTCATCATCAAAATCACAATCTTATAGAAGGAATCTTGGGAGAAATTTAAGTGCTTTCATTCAACATCCATCTTCCATAGGAATAGTCTAAATGTTGTTTGAAACAACATGACTTACATCTCCTATGAAGTTAGGGAGCCCTACTATTGTTGGTCTTCCATAAGATTCATTGTGAATGGTACCCTCTAGATATCCGGTGGGAAGAATGGCCTCGTCATTACCCTCTCCATTGTAATCTTGCATGTCCATTCCATTGTATTTAGAATCTGCTCACCTATCAAATCTTCCTTGAATAGTGGCATCCTCATTGATAGAGCACCCTTTATGGTGGTGATGATTATTGGTCCTATATAGGATATTAAGAGGGGGATGAATTGATATTTTTAATTGTTTGAAAACTTTTTTGATATAAGAAAATACCCCTCTTAATGACTTAATTGGTGAACAATAGTAATTTAATAATTTAACGCACAAATAATCAACGTAATTAAATAACGTAAATAAATAGAAATAAGGATGAGAATATCAGATTGAGGATTTATAGAGCTTCAGTCTTTTGTGCTCTCTTCCAACTCTATTGTTAAGGAATCAGTCTACTTCACCGGTACCGTTCAACTTAATATCCTAAATCAAAATCATGAGAAGTTTACAAGCACTTGCTACACATAAGCTTACACAATACTCCACTTTACCTATCTAGCTTTTTCACAATCTAGGCTAATACAGATTTTATAGAAGACAATCTATCTCTACTCTTCTTCAAATAATAAACAAATTGTTATAGGGAAAAAAAGTGCTAATAACAACATGAATCTCAAGGAATTTCAGATAGAAACATAAATATGATTGATGAAAAATCCGCTTCAGTTCAACTTTCTAGAGAAGTATTTGAACTATGTTATGTACTCTTTTAGATAGTATAAAATAGCTCTCGTTATTAAGTATATGTAATCTCTTTTCTTCAATATTCGTGTTATGTTATTTTGAATCAAGTTTTTCTTTTATACTTGAGTCTTCCAATAGCTAAAAGACGATGAGAATTATCTTCAACTCATGTCTATCCTTTTTCAACGACTAAATCATTCAAGGATATCTTGGAGACAATCTTGGTAATCTTGAATTTTAAATTTGATTCTCTATGCTTGATTAGCAACTTCCAAATAGATTTCGGATTTGAAAATTTACAATAAAATACGCTTATCTATGGTTTCCAGATCAGCTTCAATCTTGGAAAATGAAATCCCACAAAATTCGAAATCAACCTTATCCTTATTCGATGCTAGATATTTTCTTATGATTTATTCAAAGATACATTCAGTTAAAAATAATCCCTATGGATCTTGATTCCATCTTACGTGAAACGAGATTAAGTGTATTTCCTTAATATATCCAATCTAGTGGAGCTAAGCCTTGTTTAATTCAAATTTGATATGATTTAATTTTCTACATTATTCTTCCATACTAACAATCTGAATAACCTTTTGAAGAGTATTAGTTTTCTTTTCTCTGAAATCTCTAAACAAGTTTTTGAAGTGTTGAACTAATTCTTCTTATAAAAGCTTTTAAAATACTTTTTGAAGATTTTCATACTAGTCTCTTTTTCAAACAATTTAGACCTTTTGAATCAGTTTTTGAAAACAACTCAATTTGCAATTTTTAACTTTCTGAGAACCCTTTCGAATATTTGCATTCTTGATGATTCATTAGCATTCATCTCTTTTTGTTATCATCAAAATATATGAGATATATCTAATATTCTCCCCCTTTTTGATGATAACAAAAACACTCTTATAGAACCAAAAACATAAATCAAACTGAATTGATATCCAACAAACAGTAATCAAAGAAAACTTCTTACAATCATACAATAAACATGTTTTTGGTTTTTCTCTCTCCCTTTTTTGTTATTATTACAAATCATTCATTAACTTTCCCTATTTTTTTTTTATAAACAAATAAAATGTGTAAAATGAAAAGACTTCATTGAATAATAGAAAGAACATAACCTAATCCATATAACCACTCCTTTTTATGTGTAACAAACAAGAAAAAGAAAAGAAAATGCATGTGTTCAAAATTTTGTAAAATAAGGGAAATTAATAAAATGATCTCTATTCTAACAAAAAGGATTACACATACCAATTTCATTACAAATATATTCAAACCTTAATTTATCTGGGGCTTTATAAATATATTAGCAAATTGATATTCAGTTAGAACAAAATCAATACTCATATCATTATTTATTACATGATCACGAATGAAATGGTGCCTTATTTCTATATGTTTTGATCTTAAATGATGAACTGGATTTTTTATCAGATTAATAACACTAGTATTATCACATTTTATGGGTATACTCTTATAACTTATCCCATAATCATTCAATTATTGTTTTAACCAAAGTATTTGTATATAACAATTTCCAATAGATACATATTTGGCTTCTACAGTTGAAAGAGTAACAAAATTTTGTTTCTTAGAAGACCAAGAAACTAACTTATCTCCTAAGAACTAATAAGTTCTTAAAGTACTCTTCCTATCCACTTTGTACCCTGCATAATCAACATCTAAATATCTTAACAGATTAAAATTTTGACTCTTAAGATACCAAATTCCTAATTTTGCAGTGCTTTTTATATATTTAAAGATATTTTTAATTGTAGTTAAGTGTGTTTCTATTGGTGAACTTTGAAATTTAACATACACACAAATACTGAACAAAATATCAGAGCGTAAAGTAATTAGATATAGTAAAGATTCAATTAAACTTCGATATAGTTTTTCAATTACCTTTTTGCCACTACCTGTGATGTTAAGCTTTGTTACGGTACTAATAGGAATTGAAGAATCTTGGGTATTTTCAAAACCAAATTTCTTTAATATCTGTCCAGTGTACTTCTCTTGGTGAATAAATATTCCATTTTTTGATTGTTTCATTCATAATCCTAAGAAGTTTAATTCTCCCATGAGTGACATCTCAAATTCTACTCCCATCAATTTTGAAAACTCTTAGCAATATTTTTCATTAATTGCACCAAAAACAATATCATTAACATAAATTTATACAATTAACATATCATTTCCATTATGTTTGATGAAAAGTGTAGTATCTACTTTTCCCTTTTGAAATTCATTTTTAATTAAGAATTGACTTAGTATTTCGTACCAAGCACGAGAAGCATGTATAAGTCCATACAAAGCCTTTTTTAACTTATATACATGATCTGATTTGAAGGGATCTTTAAATCTAGGATGTTGATCAATATATACTTCTTCTTTTATAAAGCTATTCAGAAAAACACTTTTCACACCTATTTGATACAGCTTAAAATTTTTCAAACATGCAAATGCAAGTAATAATTTTATAGCTTCTAATCTAGCAATAGGAGAATAAGTTTTATCGTAATCTATTCCTTTTTCTTAAGAGTAACCTTTAACCACTAAATGTGCTTTGTTTTTTATTATTTTTTCCATGTTCATCTAACTTGTTCTTAAAAACCCATTTAGTTCCAATGATGGACTTATTTTTAGGTTTTTGAACTACACTCCAAACCTGATTTCTCTGAAATCAACTAAGTTCTTCTTGCATAGCTAAGATCTAGTTATTATCATTTAAAGCTTCACCAATTAAATGAGGTTCTACTTCAGATATTAGGGTAAAATTATTTGCAAAGTTTTGTAAGCTCAATCTTGTTCTTATGCTAGATTTAACACTACTAATTATAAGTTCAAGAGGATAATCAGTTTTAAATTTAAGAGATGATGGTGGAGTATGAAAATGCTCAGAGCCTTTCGACTTATCTTCTAGATGTATCTCAACAAACCTGGTATTAATTTCTAAAGAACCTTCTAATTTGGGTTTTGTTTTGGATACATCAAGCATCCTTGAAGCTTATGTTGTTTTGTTTGAAGGAGGTTTTGTCTTTCCTTCTTCTAAATCAAGACGTAATGTATTCTTTTTATTTAAGACGATTAGAGTTTCATCGTTTGATTCTTCATAGCCTATTTCTTCAATAAATTTGATATTTATTGATTCTTTCACCAATTTTGTTTCTTTATTGTATACTCAGTATACTCTCGAGTTCAGAGAGTAGTTTAGAAAGATGACTTCATCAACTCTCTCTTTAAATTTTTCTAAAAATTTTCCTATTTTCTTTACAAAATAATTGCAACCAAAGGTGTGAAAATATGAAACAGTAAGTTTTCTTCCTTTGTAAATCTCATAAGTAGTTTTATTTATCAAGGGTCTTACATATACACGATTTATGATATAACAAGCTATTGAAGTTGCTTCTGCCCAAAAATAATCTATTATATTACTTTCATTAAGAAGAGTTCTCGTCATTTCTTAGATTGTCCTGTTTTTGCATTCAATTACTCCATTTTGTTGTGGAGTATAGGGTATGAAAAAGTTAAGAGTTATGCTTGTTCTTCACAAAACAAGATAAAATCTAAGTTTTCAAATTCCTTTCTATGATCAGTTTGTAAACTAATGATGGAGAGGCTTTTTTTTTTTTATTTTCAACTCTTTTTGAAAAGATTTCAAAGCACATCACTGTTATAATGTAAGAACAAGATCCAAGTAAATCTAGAGAAATCATCTACTATAACAAGTCCATACTTATTTCTTCTAAGACTTGGAGTGCGAGTTGGACCAAATAGATCTAAGTGCAATAACTTTAAAGGTCTTTGAGTGAAAATAACTTTTTTATTCTTACATGAAAATGAATTCATCTTATTCTTAAGACAAGCAGCACAATGAATATTCTTATGAGCATGTAGTTTTGTTAAGTCTTGAATTAAGTTCTTTTTAGACAAGTTCTCTAGCTGTTGAAAGTTCACATGTCCTAGTCTTTTATGCCAAAGTATAGCGTTATCATTTACTAAGATGAAACATCTTTCAAATGATAATTCCAATGGTTTAATTAAATAAACATTCTTCTTTCTAAATCCTTTAAACAACTTAAGTCCATCCTTGTTAAAGCCAACACATTTATCATGTTAAAAAATTATTTTATATCATTTATTACACAACTAACTTATGCTTAATAAGTTATGTTTTAATCCTTTAACCAACAACATGTTCTCAATTGAATGAGACGTTAAACCAATTGTACTTACCATAATTATTTTACCCCTATTATTGTCACTAAATTTCACATAACCATCTTCTTTTCATTCCAAATTTGTGAACAACAAAGCATCACCTATCATGTGTCTTGAACATCCATTATCAAGATACCATATTCCTTTTATCTTAGCTTCGTAATCATGCACATATCACAGCATAATCAAGTTTGTTTATGAACCCAATGAAGCTTAGGTCCATGAAAATTCAAGATCATCTTTTGAATTAGACTTTCATTATTGCTGAGTTTGTATTTTTTGTAAAAACAATGTTTCTTTATATGACCTAGTTTATTACATAGGAAACAAGCATAAGGCTTTTGCTTAGTATATCTATTATTTACCACTTTCCTTTGATTTGGATTCTTTCTGAAATACCCTTAGTTCAACCTTTTATTGTACCTTCTGAAGGGATCTTGTTGTTGTTTTGAGATAACTTTCTCTTGTACTTTTTGATAGGTTCAAATGCTTTGCTATTTTCACCTCCTTTGATAGTTTCTTAATTTTCATCTTTTGATTTAACAAACAATATTTCTTTCTTTGTTTTAGTTGTTTCTCTAAATTTAAAACCAATTCCAGATTTTGAATTATCCATCCTTTGGCTACAAATATTCTTAATCAAACTAACGGAACGTATTTTTGATTGACTTAGATAAATCCTCCATACGATTTTTCAGGTTTTTAATTTCTTCTTTTAGAATAAGATTTTCATTCACTAAAGCTTTATGAGTAATATGCAATCCTTGGAAATCATTTTTCAGAAAATCATTTTCATCTACTAGCAATTGATTAGTTTGACTAAGAACATGCTTTTTGCTTTTTAATGTCTTTACTTTTGATTCAAGCTTAGATATCTTGTTACTCGACTTAGAAAGAGCTTTGAGGAGTTTGTTAATTTCAACACATATGCCATCAGGTACTTCTAAGTCAAAATCAAAATTGGTTTTAGAATCTACCTCAAAGAGTGCCATAAGACATAGATTTGCTTCCTTACATTCTTTTGGACTTTCTAACTCAGTTGCTGAATCTTTCAAGTCACTCCATGTAGCTGCCAAAGATTTGTGTTTCTTCTTAAATTTCTCCATTTTCTTGATTAATTAATACAAGGCAAGTATACCTATCAGTTTTAATATAACGGATGTGAGTTTGAGTCGATTCTTCAGAGACCTCGAGTACTAATACTAACCATGGCTCTATTATCTAACTAGAAAATTGTGATAGGTTGAATGAATTAAAAATACTAAAATTAACAAACTAACCTAATTATGAGACTTGACTAAGCAATTTAGGAAGTGATAAAATTAAGACCTACTTCAAGAAGGCAAATAACGTATTTAGGAATTGTTTCTCCTAATGTTTAATATGTGACTACTTAAAATGTATCTAATTCAATCTCTATTATTCTTGACCAAAGGAATTCATAACTAAAGTTAACACATTTTTTAAGCATATTAACCCTAATCCTGAATTATTTACCGAAACATCTTCACTTAGTAATATAATTTAGAATCACATTAATGTACAGTGAATTCCCACATAAAAGAACAATTTTTTGAGAGAAACGTGTATCTTATCTCTAAGTACACATGCAATTCTCTCTAATTATGTCAAGATCCAATTATTCATGTGATTTCTCAATCATCATACATAATATCATAGATTGATACTCTAGAAATATCAATTAAAAATTAAAACACATAATTGAATTAAGAAAGATAGAAACTTTATTAAAAATTATCAATAAATCTAATAATCACATGAAACCTTAGGTTCCATAATCCTAAATACCATAATCTTAAGCTATCATGATGAAATTAAAAACGAATTGCAACAAAATCAAGAAATAAAACATGAAAAACCCCTTTTGTTGATAAAAAATCTCTTCAATCTTGAAGTTGGGTGTTGCTTCCACCTTTTTCTCCTCCTTCTCTTTAAGTCTCTTCTCTTTTTGAATGTCAAAAGTTATGTGTAAAACCTTCATAAGTCCCTATATAATGTATTATGAAGTTTCTTTTTTCGTCACTAGACATAACCTGGAATGCAGTTGTGTCCCCAAGTTGTGTAACTTACTGAACTTAGCACAAAAATTATCCTGTATGGACACAGCCTGGGGATACAATTGTGTCCCAAACTATATAACTTTTTGACCAAAAATTGCCACTTTCGCTTATTGTTTATGCAATTTTAAAACTTCAAAACTTATTCATTTGAACTTTAAATTGAGTAAAACTTGATTCCTTTTCTTCATTTTCAATTCGAGAATGCATTCAAACCTTGAAACCAAAATTTTACTTAATTAAGTATCAATTTTTTTTTTAAATAAAGATATAAGAGAAATACTATAAAATCACATTGTAAAATATATTTAAAATAAGAGTTATCAAACTTCTCCACACTTGAGCATTTACTTGTCCTCAAACAAATAAATCAAAACAAAAATTTTAGGACAAGAAACGCTAAACAAAATTTAACGCTACTTAGGAAACTGGTGAACGAATACACTTGACTCGAAGAAAAGTAAGAAAATCATTTTCAATTAACTTGCAATAATAAAGTCAATCAATTTCACCTTTAACAATATCATAATTTCACTTGACCATATTTGAATACTCCAACAATACTTAATACATGAGTTCACTAGTTAACTTATGGAAGTTAAAGTTTACTCAAGTCATTTAATTAAGGATTCCTAAACTAAAAATTGGATTTAATATCTCGCTAACTGGGAAAAAGTCATAAAAATTTTGTCCATTTGACTAAAGTGTATACAATTCTCTCTTCAATCTCGCTAAGCGCCATAATCCAAAACAAACACATTTTACATCCAATCATCCTCTGATCATCCCCCTAGTTCATGTTTTTATTGGGAGGTTTTTAAATTTACTTTATTTAAGCACAATTACCTTTAATGGACAATTGTGTTGGTAGAGGGAAAGAATCTCGCTCTTCTGATGGACCAAGACCAATTCATACCAACTTATCTTTCATATTGATAACGGAAAGAACCTTGTTCTTTTGATGGACCAAGATCGATCCATACCAAATTTTTTTTTATTGGTATTAGCATTGGTACTTAATCTCGCTCTTCTGATAGACCAAGATGAATCCTTACCAATTTTTTTTTATACACTTGTTATTATTTTTTACCTCCAATCATTGCGATTTTTTAGGGGTTTCTCAAAAAAAGAATTTCATTTGTCTGTTTACTAAGAATTATAGGACTCTAAAAATTTCCAAGAGAAAGGTATAAATTAAAGCAAATTTAAAAATAACTATAATTAACTCTCAACTAGTGATGTTGTTCTAATCTCAAGTCCTGGAGTCTCGAGCTAAATAACTCATAACTTTGCCCTCTAAAGATTTGACTAATCAATTCTAGTAAACTATAATAAGATCAATAATGATCAAGATGAAATAGTTGATTTGTCTTAGCACTTCAAATTCCAACACGTGTTAATCACCTATTGCAAGTTAAGTTAAAAATTAATTGGGTCAAATGTGAATAATTGGTCTCCTAAATATTAACAAATTTATATATATCCCTTTCCCATACTTAATAATGTATAGTGTCCTCAATGCATACTTAACAATCAAGTATAAAAATCAAAAGTGAAGAAGGGAAAGAAAGAAAAATAAAGGATAAAAGGAAAGCTGAAACTTCCCTAGTTTAATCACTTTAACACCGAATTCTTTGAAATTGCCATGCTACGAGATTCCATTCATTGAACGCCTTAAGACCTTGCAAAATAAAGAAAATGAAATGCGTCAAAGAAAAATTAAGTGAAAACTAAAATCGAAACTGCTCCTAAAAATCAAAAACTTGAATTACCTCCACCAAGGTCCCATAAGAAAGTATCCCATTTCCATAAAGCTAAAGAGGATGTAGGGGACTCTTTTCTTAACAAATATATACTCAAGTGTAGCTTAGGTCTCCTGAAATCACTCATGGTAAGTTCAATAATAGGAGAAGATTTAACAATAGCTGTTTCCTTAAACTTAACAACATATCCTAGAAACTCCAAGCGTTCCATCTCAAATACCACTTTTTCTGCAAAAGATTCATAATAAGAAAATAAAGAGGGCTTTATTTCAATTGTATTAACTTGTTTGTCAACCACTTTAATGTCATTAACTGAGGTTAAGAGATTCTCACACTCTTCACTCATGTTATCAAGTACTTTTAGATTATGGGAGTTAATGGTCACATTAGTGTTTTCCCCTAACTCCTCTTTACTCTCAAAACACTTTGCTTTACATTTATGGTTGATAGGATCCTCTAGATTTTCCAATACCTTTTTCTCCTTCATCCACCAGCTCACTTTCTCCATTACTTAAGAATTCTTTCATGTGTCCTAAATGACCACTCTCTGAAAGAGGGTTGAAAGACTCATTCTTTGAAGACCTAGAGTAGTATAATAAGGTAGCCAAAGGTGGTAAAGGGGCAAAGCTACTAAGTTCAAAGGTGCCATACTTCTCCTAATGTTCACTAGCCAACTCTATCATAGTTTTTCCTTGTGGCCGCTCATCTACTTATATACTAAGTTGATATGGAAAAGCAATTTGGGTATAGATTGGGTCATTAAAAGTGTAAGGATCCTTGGTTTCATATTTTTCCAACTAATCTATAAGAATTTTCTCTACAGATTTCTTTTTTGGTTACTCTCCTTAGAAATTAGAATAATGTGTATGTTGGGTATTGAAATTAAAGCATTGACAAGAACAATAATGGTACCCACAATACTGATACATATCCCCATAGTCCATGGGTATGAGTTCAACATAATTGCTACAAGAAGAATTTCAATAGCTATCGCCTTGATTCCACCAATCGTACTCCATATTAATCTTAATAGCTAAGTCAATTCAAATCAATAAATTAAAATATCCTCAACCTTAATTCACAAATAATAAAATAGAATATGCAAATTCAAATGCAAAGAAAAGATAAACTAGAATGCAAAATCAAGAAAATTTCACAAAGCCATCCTCTTAATTTCAAGATCAAATTCAATCAAATCTTTTGATCGACTTCTTGTCATGTGTTGCAAAGAGGAAAAATATAAAGATTAGTCATAGCTTAAAACAATTAAAAAATAATAATGAAAAACTAAGATAAGAATGGTTAAACTAACAAAGCCACAAGTGTTCTTAATATCGAAGTCTCCGACAACGGCGCCAAAAACTTGATACAAAGCCAGCATACCTATCAGTTTTAATATAGCGAAGTGAGTTCAAATTGATTCCTTAGAGACTTCAAGTACTAATACTAACCTTGGCTCTATTATCTAACTAGAAAATTGTGATGGGTTGAATGAATTAAAAATACTAAAATTAACAAACTAACCTAATTATGAGACTTAACTAAGCAATTTAGGAGGTGACAAAATTAAGAACCACTTTAAGAAGGCAAATAACATATTTAGGAATTATTTCTCCTAGTATTTAACATGTGATTGCTTAAAATGTATCCAATTCGATTTCTATTATTCTTGACCGGAGGGATTCACAACTGAAGTTAACACCTTTTTTAAGCATATTTATCCTAATCCTGAATTATTTACCGAAATCTCTTTATTTAGTAATATAATTTAGAATCATATTAATGTATAATGAATTCCCACATAAAAGAACAACTTTCCGAAAGAAACGTGTATCTTATCCCTAAGTACACATGCAATTCTCTCTAATTATGTCAAGATCCAATTATTCAAGTGATTTCTCAATCATCATACATAATATCATAGATTGATACCCTAAAAATATCAATTAACAATTAAAACACATAATTGAATTAAGAAGGATAGAAACTTTATTAAAAATTATCAATAAATCTAATAATCACATGAAACCTTAGGTTCCACAATCCTAAATACCATAATCTTAAGCTATCATGATGAAATTAAAAATGAATTGCAACAAAATCAAGAAATAAAATATGAAAACCCCCTTTTGTTGATAAAAAATCTCTTCAATCTTGAAGTTGGGTGTTGCTTCCACCTTTTTCTCCTCCTTCTCTTTAAGTCTCTTCTCTTTTTGAATGTCAAAATTTATGTGTAAAACCTTCACAAGTCCCTATATAATGTATTATGAAGTTTCTTTTTTTGTCACCAGGCACAGCCTAGAATGCAGTTGTGTCCCCAAGTTGTGTAACTTACTGAACTTGGCACAAAAATTATCCTGTATGGACACAACCTGGAGATACAGTTGTGTCCTAAACTATATAACTTTCCGACCAAAAATTAACACTTTTGCTTATTGTTTATGTAACTTCAAAACTTATTCATTTGAACTCCAAATTGAGTGAAACTTGATTCATTTTCTTCATTTTCAATCCGAGAACGCGTTCAAACCTTGAAACCAAAATTTTACTTAATTAAGTATCAATTTTTTTTTTTGAAAAAAAAATAAAGATGTAAGGGAAATATTATAAAATCACCATGTGAAATATATTTAAAATAAAAGTTATCAATAATACGAGATATTCGTACTTAATATGCCTAAGTTTTTTGCATTCATAGCAGATAATTTCCTCTTTAAGCTTTTTTCTCCTTTTTTTCTTTAATTACCTTTCCTGCATCAATAGATCGATTCTTATTAATAGTAAATCTTTTAGTAAATGTTTTCTTACCTTTTTTCTTAAGCCATTTGTTGAGCTTTTTAGCTAGAAGTTTCACATCATCATCTTCATCATCTTCTTCTTCAAATGAGTCTTCTCCTTTAGATTCAGCATCTGTTTCTTTAGCTTTAAAGGCTATGTCCCTTTTCTTTGTATCTTTTAAAGTACTTTTTGATTTGAAAAAAATCAGTTTCATATGCTATGAGCATGCTGCACAATTGACTCAGAGTTAATTTTTTTAGATTACAAGCTTCTTTTATGTTAGTTTTCTTTATATTCTAAATTTTGGGAAAAATCTTTAGCATCTTGTATACCATATCTACATCACTAATTATTTTGTTAAGAGAAGACAATTCATTAATTATAGCAGTAAATCTACTAAAGAGGTCATTGATTTCTTCACTAGGGAAAATTTGAAAAGTTTCATATTGTTGAATTAGCGAATTGATTTTTATGTCCTTGATGGTCTCTGTGCCTTTACAGGTTTACATTAAAGTATTCCAAATATCTTTAGCTGTTGTACACGAAGCAATTGGATAAAACTCTAAACATACAATAGTACTCAAAAGTAAATTCTTAGCCTTTGAATTGAGTTTGATTTTGGTGATATCATCATTTGATGTAATAATGGTTGGAACTTTGATATCTTCTATTGAGATTATTTGCCAAGCTTGATAGTTTGATACCTTTACATAAGTCTTCATCTTGAATTTTCAATAGAGAAAGTTAATTCCATAAAAAAAATAGTGCTTTGTCGAGCTAAACTTTTAAGCTATCACTTGGTTCACCCATGATCTTTAAACTCCTGATGATATTACAGTAAGACTTTAATACTAATTGTTAGTCCCGTATAAGATATCAAAGGGGGGTGTGGGTGAATTGATATTTTTAAATTTTTGAAAACCTTTTCAATATAAGAAAATACCCCTCTTAACAACTGTTATTGATGAACAGTAGTACTTTAATAATTCAATACACAAATAATCAACATAATTAAATAGTGTAAATAAATAGAGATAAGGAAAAGAATATTAGGCTAAAGATTTATAGAGCTTTAGTCGTTTACTTATTGCTCTCTTCTAGCTCTACTACTGGGATCTAGTTTACTTTACTGATGCCGTTCCACTTAATCCACTAAATCAAAATCATGAGAAGTTTATAAGCACTTGCTACACATAAGCTTACACAATACTCCACTTTGCCTATCTAGCCTTTCCATAATCTAGGCTAATACAGATCTTATAGAGTATAATCTATCTCTACTCTTCTTCAAATAATAAACAAATTGTTATAGGGAAAAAAAGTGCTAATAACAATATGAATCTCAAGGAATTTCGGATAGAAACACAAATATGATTAATGAAAAATCTGCTTCAATTCAATTTTCTAGAGAAGTATTCGAACTATGTTATGTACTCTTTTAGATAGTATAAAATAGCTCTCGTTATTAAGTATATATAATCTCTTTTCTTCAATATTCGTGTTATGTTAATTTGAATCAAGTTTTTTTTTTATACTTGAGTCTTCCAATAGCTAAAAGACGATGAGAATTATCTTCAACTCATGTCTATCCTTTTTCAACGACTAAATCATTCAAGGATATCTTAGAGACAATCTTAGTAATCTTGAATTTTAAATTTGATTCTCTATGCTTGATTAGCAACTTCCAAATAGATTTCGGATTTGAAAATTTACAGTAAAATACGCTTATCTATAGTTTCCAAGTCAGCTTCAATCTTAGAAAATGAAATCCCATAAAATTCGAAATCAACCTTATCCTTATTTGATGCTAGATATTTTCTTACGATTTATCCAAAGATACATTCAGTTAAAAATAATCCCTATGGATCTTGATTCCATCTTAAGTGAAACGAGATTAAGTATATTTCCCTAATATACTCAATCTAGTGGAGTTAGGCCTTGTTTAATTCAAATCTGATATGATTTAATTTTCTACATTATTCTTCCATGCTAACAATTTGAATAACTTTCTAGAGAGTATCAGTTTTCTTTTCTCTGAAATCTTTAAACAAGTTTCTGAAGTGTTGTACCAATTCTTCTTATAAAAGCTTTTGAAATACTTTTTGAAGATTTTCATACTAGTCTCTTTTTCAAACGATTTAGACCTTCTGAATCAATTTCTGAAAATAACTCAATTTGCAGTTTTTAACTTTCTGAGAACCCTTCCGAATACCTGTATTTTTTATGATTCATTAGCATTCATCTCTTTTTATTATCATCAAAATATACAAGATATATCTAACGATGATTAGTCTCTTTCTTTAGTGGTAGTATTGCACTTCCTGTGAGAGGGGTTGGAAGATGATCTTAGGGTTTCTTCTTTTCTTTCACTGCATGTCAATGATCACTATTGTCCATACTTTAGCGCTGCTCGTATGAAATACAAATCTGTTTGTATCTCCCAAATTCTCAAGTTTGGATGAATCTCTGGTTTATGCGAGGTGTAATGGAGTACTTGGAGATAGATGTATACACCCAACATTGGAGCCATTTTATCGAGCAATTTTCTTAACAACTAAAAGGTTTTTGCTTTGAGAAGAAATCAACGAGGTAACTGGGTGATTTTCTTTGTTTTGAAAGTTGAAATCTTTGTTTGAAAGGTCAACAATGTCTTTATATCTCCCTGAGGCGTTATGTCTCATTGAGGAGCCAATAACTATGCCTTTCCAAAAAAAAGAGTTATTACTCTTATTGAAAATCATCCCAGCTTTCACATCCTTACCTGTTTCCCAAGTCAAGATGTCTTTCCAATTCAGATTTTTATCACCCTGGTTAATGCTATTTAAAGGTGCTTTTTACTTCTTTTGGGACCTAAGCTTTTTAATCACAAATTTAATCTATGCTTTGTAAGGTGAGCTATGAGAATTTGTTGTTTCCTTTTCAACCCCATCCTTACACATAGCCTGGTTGCATGCTTCTGATTGAGTTAAGGAGTTACATTGGTTTCCATTTACAACTTCATCACACTTCTCTTTTCCTTGAGAGCCTATGTCCTTTGTAGTGTTTAAGGTAATCTCATTCCTTCTCGAAGTGATTTCCACCTTCTCTTTCTAAGCATCTTGCACTACTATGATTTATTCTCCTACAATAGTCATAGAGGTTTAGGTAGCCCTTGTACTGGATTTTATACGATCTCTTATTTATTATCACTATATGTTTTAATGGTAGATCTATATCTACTTGCACACAAATTCTCGCAAACCACCTTCTTTCCAATCCTACCATATAAGAATCAAATTGCAAAATTGGGCTAATTTTCTTTGCACTACGTCGTATTGCCAATGGAGAAAAAATACTCAATAGGTAAGCCAGAAATACAAATCCATACAACTACTGCGAAGAATCCTACTATCTTAGGATGAAAATCTGGTTCCCATTTCTTTAGAGCCAAATAATGCCCATTAATGAACCATAGGCTATTCTAAATAATCCATTGAAAATCAATGACATTTTCTACTGATATTAAATAGAAACCAAAACCATCATAAATAAGCTTAAAACCATTTAATCCTCTCCACATCCTATTTTGGTGATTTTGTAACCTAAATTAAGTCCCATCACTTTCGCTGTTAACACATTCTACTAAGGAGCATATATAATGTTTTTCTTAGTCTTTGAAAAATTTACATAGCATTCATATCATCTTCTTTTTCTCTTGAAATTATATCTTCTTCATCTTGGTCCATGGATAACCCACCTGTTGCATTATTCAACTAATGTTTCTCATATGTACCTAGTATATTAGTCAACACCATGTCATAAAGTGAGATTTTGCTTGATTTTCCAAAACCAAGAGGTTAGGAGTCCATCATGATCTTAGAGACTTGGTCATGGTTATCAATGGTGAGTCTTTTTTACTACGATGAAGGAAGTCACTATCATTATCCTTTGACAAATTTTTTTTCCACTAGGGTTAGGGTTTTCTTGGGGGGTGGGGGGAACCATAGTGCTCTAATGGAAATTATAAGTTGTAATGAATAGCAACTAAAAAGTTTATGAGATTAATTTAGATTTTTTTTATAATTACCATATGTATACACTTAATGGTTAAGTCTTTAAACTAGTAAGTCGTTAGTTGTAGGTAGTTAAAACAGGGTTTTCCTTTTAGTATAATAGATAAAAACTTAATAGTAAAAAGAATATATTATGCATAAACTAAATAAAAATAAAAATTATATAAAAATGACTAATTAGAAAAAAAAAAAAAAGACTGACGGATAAAATAACAATGTAGGAGAGAGAAAGATCAAGATGTAAAATGATTAAGTAGTTTTTATTGATCCTGGGCGTAATTTGTTTATGTGCATTAGGCAGAGATAAAAGACATGGAAAGGTGGGAGAGAGAAAGACAAAGGAAAATGGGGAAGTAGAAGAGAAACCATTTAGGGATAAATCTTTAAAATGTCTATCAAATTACTGTAATATTTTTAATATAAAAATTTATAAGTTTTAATAAGTTATTCTTAATATTGATTTTTTTTTTTTGCAATAAAATTTTAATTGAAGGGCTAAACAATGATTTTAGAGAAGATGATTACACAATGGTCTTTGATTTTAATAATATTGATATTACCTACCATTAAAATTTGACTAGATAATTCCATTAAATTAAAGCTAGACCTGATTAATAACCAAACTCGAGCTATTATGGCGTGCCATGACAAATACTATAAAAGTTTAGTTACTATAGTGGAGTAAAGGTAGGAAATATACTTTCCACATAAAGTAATATTTATTTAAATTTTTATTTTCATACATATGGAAAGTATGAAAAATACTTTTTATTATTTACAATTAAAAGTGTCTTATATGCAATATCCAAAAACTTCAAATAAATGAATAACTTATTTTTTAAAAAAATAATAAGGTGATGGTATTTAGTTGATGATACATGCCACATGAAAGTACATACAGTATGTAATTACCCATCAGATTGGAACATGTGAGTTGGTAGTGAGTGGTCACATAAAAATCCGTTTCCATATTGTAAGCCTCGTAATTAAGTATTCGAGATTCGATCTGTAAAATTTAGGATGATCGAGCAAATTGTCCCAAATTTTACGACTAAATTAGAAATATTAATAAAAGTGATCCCATAACTTTAGATTTAGGAAAATAAATAATAAAATAATTAATTATTATAATATTAAATTATATGTAAATTACTCGTTATTTATCGGAAAAGCGTAACATGAGTTTCGATAACTAACGAATTAATAGAGATAAATTATATGCACACTAAAAATTATAAAATAACTTAAATAATATTTAGAAATATTTATTTCTACCATATATGTATTTATATGTAGGTAAAAATATGTGAAATTACTTAAAATACTTGAAATATACTAAAATAATGCTAAATAATTAAGAAAAATTAGAAAAAAAAATCAAGAGAAATATGAAAAGGCATGGAATTTTCTAGAACATAGGCATGGCAAGTTAGAAATGGAAAATGAAAATTCAACAAATAGTATTAGGCCGTTTAGAAAGTGAAAAAGTAAAAAATAAGGGACATTTGACAAGGAAAAATTGGAAGAAAAATCCCAAATGCAATTATAAATTCAGCTAACCACTTTCAAAACCTCATTTGGTCAATTTAGCATTTGAAAAAAAAAAATTAAGGAGAGAAGAGAAGAGAGGAAAAACTAATTTTAGCAAAATTAGATAAAATGATGTGTATTTAAGGCTTATAAAGGGAACCAACTTCCAATGACCACCTGGAGAGGAACGGCCACCACCAACAAAAAATGGACCCCACATTTATAGCTGTAGACAATGGTGGAGCCATCGTTGGTGGCTGGAAGCTTGTCAATTGGTGGGTTCCGATTTCCCTTTCGAATTTGTTTAATTTAGTAAAAACATCAAATATGCATGAAAAATTATAAAATTTAGTTTCTCTGGGTATTTTTGCATTTAGAATTAGAATATTAAACCATTTTTTTTAAAATTAGAAATGCTTATATAAGTTTCTTAAGAATATGACTTATTTTAATGAATTTTGTATGAATTTTAAAAAATAGTAAAAAATGTTATTTTAAGCTAATTTTTTGTGTACATATTCCTTATATAATATATTTAATTTGAATAAAAATATTTTTTTGATAAACTACACCTGTAGTATTTATTAAGATTATTTTGTTGAATTTACCTTATTTTTCATATGAAAGAAATAATAGATTTTTAATCAGATTTCTTAATTAATCTGATTTGTAATGACTTTGAAAGCTTAGTTATAATTTTGAAAATATTTATTTTGAATCTTATAATTTTATTTGGTCGTTTACCTAATTTATGCTAATTTTTAGTAAAATCGAACCTAAATCAACATACCAAAAAATAATATATATTATACTATCTTAGTACTTTTCATGATCATAATATAATAACCATAATTTACTGATTGTAATATATTTTTCGTAGCTTTATTGGAGTTTGATGCATTAGTTGTATATATTATGCATAATATGTACTAAATATGTAGGTAAATGATATATTTTAAGTTAATTTTATAATTTAAGGTTAATTAAATATAATTTTTGATTTAGGATATGATTAAACATTTGATATATTATTGGAGGATGAAGGGTGATATATATGGTGTTAGAAGTGTTAAATATATGATTTAGGAGTGAATTATGTAATAATACATAATATGTAAATATAAGACATTTATGAGTAAAAAATATTATGCCAAAAGTGATAATATTATAATACAATTAATATAAAATAAATCTGATATTAAATATAAATTTATATAATTATATGAAAAATATAAATTTTTTTCACATCAAAAGTAAATTTGGTAGCTAAATTAAGATTATGGTGTATCGAATGGACTAGAGTGTTAGTTAAAGACCAAATATGATATTTAAGATACTTGAACATAATGTAATTAATTTCACATTATGGTTTGAAATGAATTCTTAAGATTATATATAACACTTGTAGTTAGAACTAAATTAGAACCTAAATCGAAATCAGATTTGCAAAACAGAACTAGAACTTGGCTTAAATTAAGAATAATTGTAAAAGACAAGACTTGAATAAATAGATATATTAAACCCTAAACAAAAGATAACAATAGGTATTATAGGATAAAACCAATTTATGATAGTTATGTAGAAACTAAAACAATATCTGTATTATAAGGATTATCAGCAATGGCTTGAGCGAGTCGCACCCTGAGCGAGTCGCACCCTGAGCAAGTAAGCGAAGAGTCTAGGTAAGTTGGGTTTAATACGTTACTGTATTTCAGAATACTAATTTGTAATATTCGGAGACTTGAGATTATACTTGGTTATAATTATTAGATAGTTGATTATATACATGCCTATATGTACTTGTGTTTTTAGTTTGATGATATGATTCTGATTTATTGCTTTGGTTAATATTTCTGTGATTTGTTTAAAATGATTAAATACCTTAAACTGGATTTAATTAAACATATGACTTAAAATTATAAATCGGATATGTATAACAACCTATTAGGGGAAACTTAAGGTTCTCCAATCAAATACCGACCTTTTTGAAAAAGATAACGTTAGATAGCATAATTAGTCCTTTCTTCATCCTTAATCAAATTAAGTGATAGGTAAAGAGGTCGTGATAAGAATAAAGTCAATGGTTTGAAGGTAGTTATAAGAAGAGTAGTGTCTTTATTGTGTAAGCTTGGGTTCGGTTATAAGCTATTCTATTAAATGGAAACTTCTTAACCTGGATTAGAGCATGTATAATTTCAAGAATAAAGTCAACGTCATGCGATGGCATTTGCTTGTACATGTATTATGGCTAATTAATTTAGTTAATAACCTTGTTTATATTTGATGTATACTTTTAAGTTTCTATCTCAACTTATTAAACGGTTAGTTGCCAACATCCCTATACATATTATTACAGATGCTAGTTAAGAAAGGACCGTATAACTATCCTAAAGTTAACAACCTGCTAGATCTTAAGAAATGAAGATATAAAACTAAGAAGTAATTACACTCTAAAGCTTAAATTTTATCTTTAAAGCTTTTAGTAATAATTTCTGTATTCCTCAATTAGATTATAATCAAGCTACTAAATCTTGTAAAATATTCAGATTATTTTAGTGTAAATATGTATTTTTTATAATTTCATAGATAAATAATATATTTATTTATGAACTATTTACTTCAAAGTATGTCAGTTGTAAACGTATTATGTAAATTAGGTTTAAAATAGCGACTGTATAAACTATTTCTATTTTAGAATAGTTTGCATTATAGAATTGTTACGACTCTATCATTTTGGAGCGTGACACATATTATTATATAATTAAATATAATTAATAATTATATAAAAAATATATTTAAAGGTATCACGTAATATGTATCATTTTTTTTTTTTTATCGATGAGAGTGTTGTGATATGTATATTCACGGCATCCACCGCTAAATTATTATAATATAGCCTGCATGTAACAGGCATCAATCCGCGTAAAAGCTGGCCAGACTTTCCGCAGTGACTTGGTCACTTCACTATGTGGCAAGCGACAATTGGATCGTTAAAAAATGTGGTCAGTAGGGCATTAAACAAACTCCAGCGAAGCAAACTAATCCATAGGTCGACCCAAATCAAATAAAAATATATATCTTTTTATAATTTAATTTAAAAATTTTTAATTTGAATCAAACCAAAAATTTATAATTATCTTGGAATAATAAACTAAATCAAACAAAAAAACGTAAAAACATAAAAAACCCAACCGTATCCGACCGGAGTGTTTAACTTTTACATTAACCGAGGCCTGCTATTGTAGTACGGCTATTAGTTAAAAAAATTCAATTTACCGGGATCTGTAGTTGTATGTGTATATCTATCTATTTACTATCTTCTTCTTCGTTCTCCTATTTTAACGCTTTAATCTCAGGTTCTGATTATGTTTCAAGTATTTGATTTTTTCTGTTAAAGTACAGATGTTAAAATGTAATACTATGTCTTCTTCTTCTTCTTTTTTTTTTTTCAATAGATAATGTGTTTTGTCTCGCCAAATTCACAAACTGGAAGTTGTCAGTTCCTATCAATTTAACTGATTATGCTTATTTGCACCATGTTATTGCTTCTTTTCTTTTAAGGAAATGTCCACTATGCTTTTACTTTTGAAAATGTTGTAGATGATTATGCACAAAATATTTATAAAATCTTATTATTTGTAAATATAGTGATAGTTTTAAATGTAGTGTTTGTTAGAGAAAATATTTGCAGTTTTTACTTTTATACACTATTTTGTCATAAATTTTTTTAAAAATCTAAAAAATATGGATATATTAGAAGAAAATGCTTCAATCGCAAAAAAAAAGAAAATCTATAAGTGTATAATTTTTCAAATATCATTGTTTTCTCTTGAAATATGTGAAAAATTTTTCCTCTTGAATATTTAATAGTTATTTCATAAAATATTTGAAGAAATACAAAATCTACAAAGATGGACTAATTTTGTATTTGAGTCTTTAATCTAGCTTTTTTCTTTTTTTTTTATTTAAATCATCATTGTTTTAAAAAATATTCCATTTAAGTTCTTTTGTTAACTTTTTCAAAAATTTGTCAACTTTTGTCTATGATAATCAAGGTTAGAGGTAACCTACAAACACGAACAAATGTAAGCTCACATAGTCGCCAAAGGTAATTTTGGCTTGGCCATTCTATTGCTTAAGTTAAAAAGGGCTCGAAGGAGTGTTTAGAGAGAGATAAGGAAGGTTAAAGAGTAGAGATGCATATCTTGTGGCTTTATATGGTATTTTTAGAAGCTTTTGATGAGTTATTTGTGGAAAGCAAATTATACCTTCAAGGTACAGTTGACCATATATTTAAAGATACACTTTAAATATTTTGGAGAGTATCTTGGGCTAAGCCCGTGCACATCATAAGTTTAAGGACCTAACCTCTAAGGGGTTAGAAGGTGATAGGAACTTAGCGTATGTCTTTTGACTAGGTCGTTCGAATCACCGAAAGCTTGGTTTGGGCTCTAAGAAGGTTGTTCATATCACTAGTAGCTTAACTTGTACTGAATTGAGATTGTTGGAGCATTCTAGAAGTTGACCAAGGCTCTAAGCAAGTTAGTCATGGGATTTTAGTTCTAGACAACACTCTAATGAGATTGGGCCTAGGCTTAGAGGCCTTTGTTCAAAATAACTTATCAACACTTGCCCACCACTTTTATTGACAACAACTCAGTAAAGAGAGGAAGTTCTTAGCAAGGTTTATAAGGTTCAGGGTGAATTATTGACTAAACATGAGCCTATAAGCAAGTTGATTTGCTATGACACTAACCTTAGCACTTACAGCGATGAGTCGAAGCTTTTGATTGGTAGATGATCTAAGGTAGACTAAATTCTGAATAGTAAAGTAGAGACCCTACAGTGTTTTAGTAGGGTTGGTGCACCAAAGGTATGCCACGTAATGGGATCTTTGAGCTACCTTAGGCTTTTGCACCCTAAGAGTGAACTAGATTAGCAATGATGATTGAATTCTGAGGTTGTATGAGCTAAAAGAGCGAAGTAATCTAATATGGTTGATAGACGCTAGATCCAAGGCTATAGCTTATTTAAGAGGTTTAGATTTTGATTTGTCTTTGCTTGTGCAAATTCAAGCACATTAACTACCAATGAGGCATATCAACCATCTATTGGCTACATTGATATGATACTAATCCATTTCGAAAAAATTTGAGCCCTACTTTTCTATCACATGACAAGTAGTGAGATTTGATAAGGGTTTTTCATGTCAATAGGGTTTTCAATAATTGCTACTTGGTTTTGGTACAAGTCTATAAATAGGCTTACTCACATTCAAAATCCACTTTTCACTTCTTCCACAAATTTAAGGCTCTTTTGAAATCTTGGTTTTTCTCTTATTCTTTATTTTTTCTACGATTTCCTTTTAAAGCTTTACAATATTCATCACGATGGAAGGTATGGATGCAATGTCTTCTACCTTTTCTCATGGACTTATGGATGATGGAACGGAGGATGCCCTTAAGGCTACTCTCCCCTTGGTGGCAACAATGGTGGATTCCTCTTTGTAGAAAGAAGGTACAATAGCATTAACGAGTGGCATCACAAACATGATCAATGAGAGGACAACGGAGTGAAAGATTGCTAACATATGTCTATCCAAATGATAAGAAGGATACAAAACTCATCAACCTATTGTTTACTGTAATGGAGACAAATAATCCCACTATTTATTGAGCAAATTAAAACATAAACCAAGAAGGTGATTAAGCTTTAAAGTCTATACTTTGTTGCACTGTAGCACAATAAGGAATAGGAAGAGCGATTGAAGATGTTGTAGTCCATTATACACAACATGGAAGATGTGCTGGTAAATGTGAGGAGTAACTTTACTTTGATGGAGATTGGTAATGTAGAGCTACAAGAAAGATGAGAGGGAGCTAAAGTAAAGATCTAACAACTTGAGGAAGAGCTGAGGTGTCAACAAGGGAAAATAAATGAGCCACTAGGCAAAGTAGATGGTATCTCAAAGGACATTTATGACATGGTATTCTAAAAGATCGTAGATAGTCTAGGGTAGGTAGAGTGATTCGCAAAAATATTTAACAAGTGAGAACACTAGCAAATGTATTGGATCAATCTAGTAATAAATAGTGAGAGTATCGTTCCCATGAGGATTAAATTAAGTACTACACCAATATTAATTCTACTATTATCTAAGCACTCGAAAAATTAATAAATAAAGTAAACTAAATTACCTAAGCTAACTAGAACTAAGGAAATATAACAAAATGATCACAAAGAGAACTTTTGTTGATTCAATTAATAATGAAGTGGGAAAACTGAAACCACCATAATATACTAATTACATTGTAACTAGATTATAATTATAATTAGATATTTGGCTATATTTGTGAATTTGCTAAAGTACTTTATTTCCTTTCCCAATCATAAAGTTTTTTTTATGGGTTAATAATTTCTTTCATCTCTCGAATCATTAAATTATTAACTAACCAAATTAAATTTCTAGATTCCTCTAGTTAATTTAACATGAATTCAAAAGTACAATTACACCTCCTACAGTATTTAACTGGTTAGTGCATAAATTAATCTTTTCTAAATTCCCTTAGTTAGAAATTCACAAGAATACAGTAATAGGCCCTAAATGCAAATTCAATTTAATCAAAGATAATTACAATCTTCCGAGTTCACTAACTTAACTAAACATGAATTTGGTGGATGAGCTGGAACCCGATGACCAAGCATTAAATTTAAATAAAATTGATATTTCAAATGTGGCCCGTTTCCCATTCTCGGTTGAATTTTCAAGCAATTAACATGCTTAAATAAACCTTTATATATATTTTTTTAAATCCTCATTTTTTTTATAAAAAAAAAATATAAAAATATACATATTAGTGTACATATATAAAATTTACAATTCATCATGGAGCTTTTAATGAAGGTTATTTGTTAAATCAACCCCAACAACGAGGGAAGAGGTTAAGAAGCATCATCCTAATATCGACCTGCATTTTTGGGAATATCTGGATAACGTCCTTGCTAATAATGAGAACCCAGAGGTAATTGAGGAAGAAGGCATTCACATGGTGACTGAGTTTATACCTTCACATTGGAAATGATACATCCAAACTGATCCACTTAAAAGATGCTCCGCTGATGGTTGGTTCTCATCTTGTTGAAGTACCCAAGTCACTTCTCTTACATTCTTTTCCTTCTATTTCTTTGCTCACTTTCTTTCTTTCTTAATCAATTCGTTTTTACCAAATATAGTATAAATATTTGTAATTGCTATTAACACATGGCATGAGATTTTGAACAATGACACCGTTTGTTACATCAAAATTTTATATGCTATTGGATAAAGATAACATGAACTCAACTTATAACTAAGCCTATTAGCATACATGAAATACAATTCATTTTTTTTTAAATAATTTAAAATGTAAATTATTTTCAACATATATATATATATATATATATATTAATTTTCAGTTCAATATATATATATATATATATATATATATTAATTTTCAGTTCAATTTTGCTCGACCTTGTTACAAGCTCCCTATCTCTAGCCCCACCATTGTCCATATCAAAAGCTTTGACTATCTTAGCATACACCTTCATCATAGTCCTGATTATGCTAAAATGGGTGGAAGGATGAAGAGGATGGTGGATAAAGCATTTTATTCAAGAAAAGGCAGCCTCAAATTTTCAAATTGAAAAAAAGAAATTAACAAAATGGATAAAAATAAAAATTTAGATTTATATTTTAAAAAACTTATTCCATAATTTTTGGGGACATCACTGCTATGTAAATGCTAATATGTGATCAATTAATTTAGAAGCTATTGTTCGAAGATGACAAGAGCAATGCATTGAACTCAACTTTACAGAAATACATGACTGGCATAAAGCATTCGTTCATACCTGCAATTAAAGAAGTAATATTGTAATTAGCTATGTATGAGAGTGAAAACATAAAATGAAAGAGAAAACTTTTACACGTAATAATATAAAAAACGTATAAATGATCGCAATCTTATCTTTGTATAATACCTTAATATTTTACACAACATATTCGACATATGTGCCTATGTGTCTATATATATACATTGATAAAATAATTACACGACATTAATTTGTTACGGTTAATTGGGTATGGAAAACTATTTAGGAATTGATCAGACAGACCTATTGCTATCTTATTTTGAGAAAAGGATATTTACAAATGAAACAAGAAACGAAGAAAACGTTTTGATTAAACTAAATTGAGCACGATAAAGAATTCTGTCTTAGTCAAATAGGCCCTGGATATTGTTACCTTGATTTCATGACTTAATGAGCCAATCTCCTGCGGATCCTGGCAACGATTAATGCGTATCTCACATAAATCAAGTCAGCTGTACTGTTTAGAAAACGGAAATATGCAGAGCTCCAAAAGTTGTGAAATAGCAAAGGACCCAACATCCCCCAGAATCCAATCACAAAACCAACACCCATACTTATGTAAAATCCTTTGGATATGAACTCATCTTTCTCTTGATGACCACCAAAGTTTGAAGAAGGAGCTGGTGCCGGTGCTTCTGGTAGATGGCACTTCTTGGGAAGAGGATCACCGCATAGTCCTGGATTGCCCATAATGCAGCTGCACTTAGGCTTTGAAGTTGAGTCCCTATTGGGATTTGGCCTGTCAAGCTGTTGTTAGATAGGTCCAAACAGTCGAGAAAATTTAAGTTGGAAATGGCTTGTGGGATTTTGCCCGAGAGATGGTTTGAAGACAAATCAAGGACTTCTACCATGCTCATCTCACCAATCCTGTGAGGTATGTGGCCACTTAAGTTGTTGTTAGAAAGATTCAACTGTACCAATGCAACTAGACTTCCGAATTCTTCAGGTATCCCTCCTTGCAGATTGTTGCTCGAGAAATCCACGGATTTCACGTGCAGATCGCTCCTCTTGTACTTGTATTCGGTTCCTTTCCATACCAACAAATCTTGGTATACCAAATCACGGGATGGAACACCCGGGACCTCAGAAACATCGTTATCGTGAATTTGTATGCCAATAGGTAAGTCATCAAAAACTGCAGATATTCCTTCATTCTTGTCAGTCAAAGCAGTTGAGTTGCCTAGACAATTGGGTATATGCCCTGATATGTTATTAAGAGAGACGTCGATTATTTCAATTCCTTGAAGCATACATAATTTAGAAGGAATTGTTCCGCTGAATTGGTTGGACCGAAGGATGAGAGTCGACAGAGTCACGTGGTCCCCGATCCATTCTGGTATACTTCCAGAGATCATGTTGTTAGCGACATCAAGTACTGCTAAATTGAAACAGTTGCCCAATGAAGAAGGAAGTTCTCCAATAAAGTTGTTATTACGTAATTGGAAAACAAAGAGAAGCAGGGGAGGGGAAGAGCATATTGAGATAGGTATCCACCCAGATAACTTTTTGTTTGACAAGTTAATGTAGAGCAGCTACCCGAAACCTTTCTTTTTCCAGCAATTAGGAAGCTCACCAGATAAAGCATTTTCTGATAGATCCAACATAAAAAGCATTTCACCTCTGTACAGGCATAAAGATGATAGGGATCCCGAGAACTTATTCTTTGAGAGATTTATGTGTGCAAGTCGATGACTAAACAAGGGGATTGGACCTTCAAAGTTTTTGGAGCTCAAGTCAATAAACTCACTGGGATTTTGGAAAAATAGCTCGCTGGGAACCATGCCGTGGATCTCATTATTAGAGATATTCAAGTGTGAGGCTTTAGACGATAAATTCCAGAACCAAACCGGTATGGTCCCTGAAATTTGATTGGAAGAAATGTCGAGTATATAGAAGCTTGTTTGAGTCTTTAGCCAACCTGGAAACTGGGCCCCTCAAGTGCATGAACTTGATGCTATTGTCGACAATTGAAAAGGGGGTATCCACTGTGGGCTGAGGCAAAGAGTTAAAGAATTGGAATCCAAGAACAATTGTTTTAGGCTTGAAAAGTTGTTTAAATGATTTTTAGAGATTGTACCATATAAAGAATTTAAAGAAAGGTCCAAATACCTCAACTTGTGCAGTTGCCTGTTGCCGTTAGACAAGTTGCCCTTTAGACGATGTTGCGAAGCACTAAGTATCTCAGGGAAGAGCAAGCGCTAATTGAAGTTGGAATGTTACCTTCAAGTTCATTATTGGACTGATCAAGGTAGATCAGGGAAGGCATATTCCCGAAAGCATCGGGAATAGGACCTCGTAGAGAATTATCATTGAGGTGAATCTCCGAAAGGCTGCTACTCAAGTTGGATATCCATTCAAATGAAGTGAGCCCATTCTTGGATAGATCGAGAAACTCTAACATAGAAAGATTTCCTATTTCATGAGGTATTCTCCCTCCAAAACCAGAATCAGAGAGATCAAGTTGCACGAGTTTGGTAAGGTTACCAAAGAATGCGGGAATTTGGCAAGCGCGATGATCATTCCCACTGAGGTTGAGATAACTCAAATGTTGCAGCTCATGCAACGATGGATCGATCTTACATCCCTCATAGCTATGCGAGAGATCGAGCCCTATGACATGACCTGATGTGTTGCTGCACTGCACCCCACTCCACTTGCAGCAATCATCTTCGTGCCCTTTACTTCCCCACGAATCAAGACGGCTAGAGTACGTACTCCATTATAAACTGGCTTTAAGCTTAAGAAGTGCTTGTCTTTCCTTCATGGCACACCGGATGTTGTCATGGCCATCAGCTTCTGATGCAGTAATCCCCAGTGTACGTTCAGTGGACAGAATAAGTAGTAGAATGAAGGAAAGACATGGAAGGAATTTCAAAGCCATTGGAAGAATACCCTGCTTGGTTTGGAGAAATCAAGCAAGGTTTAGAAGGATCATATCTTACGCTTCTCTGTAATTTGAGTGTGTGCAATGCATGCCTTGTAAGTCTCTATGTATATCTGTGTGTGTATGTATGTATGTATGAGTGTGTATGGAAAGTTAAAGGCAACTCCTTGGACTTAAAAACTTCATGTGTGCCTTAAAAGTTTACGTATTTGTTAGAAGTCTCTAAAATTCCACCCCCAACTGCAAGCAACATTGACAAAGTATCACTTAGCACCGCACATACCTAAACCATTTAATTTCTATACCAGTTCACACTATCAATTAACATCACAATCGGACTATCCAGAATCAGCTAACGGATAGCACATACATACATTTATCTTCCTCCTGTGATGCCTCGTGGTTTCGTGGAGCTGGCTCATGAAGGACAACCGATCAACTAGAGCTAATTATGGGCATAACTCGAAAAATTATAGTTTGTGTAATAAATAAAATTTAACTAATCTTCACTTTATAGGTATTTTGTCCACTGAGTATGCACATACATAAAGTTTATAGTTTAACAGAGAAATTAACAAATTTGATACAGTTTTCTTAGGAAAAAAAAAATCTTACATATATATATATATATTTATGTATATATATAGAGTTATCTCAATAGTTAGACCATATCACGGTAGTTCCAGTAAAGTTATTCCATAGGTATAATTAGAATTTATGTATGTACATAGAGTTACCTCAATAGTTAGACTATATCATGGTAGTTGGAGTAAAGTTATTCTATTGGTATAATTAGAATTTTTCGAGGAACTTAAATTAAATAAATAAGAAATATTTATTTCAAATCATTCTCTCAAACTAAAGGTCATTTTAGGGACTTTCCTTAAGTCAAATCATCAATAATCTGCTTAAAGTTGTCCAGAGACTTGTATTCTTTCTTTAACTTCTTAATGAGAGGGAATTGTGTCATCGAAAATCCATACAACGCCCTCTCATGTTGTTCCTACCTTGTATAGAATCGCATAGTTATATCCTACTAACTTGGAAAGATATTTTGTTGCTTTAGAGTTTGCATGACTTACGTCAACAACTCCTTGATACTCCTTTGATCTGTTCTAATAAGAAGGTGGGAGCAGATGCCTTACATAAGTGTTGTTGTAATTTCTTGCTGAAGAAAGCAATACATTATTTGACATATCCAATATCGATTTCGGTACATTCCTCGTAAAACTATTATTTGACAGCTTGAGGTAACATAGAGATTCAAAACTCTTATCTCCCCAACAATTGGGAAGCTCCCATGATAGAAGATTATTTAAGAGATCCAAAAGGTCAAATCCTGTGTCTCTGAGATTGCAAATGGATGAAATGGGCCAAGAGAACTTATTTCTGTAGAGATTTACAAACTCCAAGTTCCGAGAAAGTAAGGGTAATCGAACCTCTAATCGGTTAGAGCTCAAATCAATAACTCTGGTAGGACTTTTAGAAAATGCATTGCTTGGTAAAACTCCACGAATATCATTGTTAGAAATATTTAAAAGAACTAGATAACTTCCAGAACCAGCTTGGTATTTTATATGAAATTTTGGTCGTTAGAGATGTCGATAATAGGATTTTTTTTTTTTTTTCAAATTTCTGGCTATTTGGGGAAATGAGGTCCAAAGTTGCACGAACTTAAGAATATAATGTCCAATTGAGATGGTGGTTTCCAATTCAAGATGAAGTTAAGAGTCAAAGAGTTGGATGGAGAAAAGAATAGATAATTCAAGCATGATGAATTCCTAAAATGTTTTTCAATGACAACAAAATCCAAAGAATTGAAAGAAAGGACTATGTAATACAATTTGTGATGGAGTCCAGTGCTTTCCGACAAGTTACCTTTGAGATGATTGCCATTATGTACTTCAAGGAAGAAAGAAATTTCTGAGGTGTTTGCACAATCAAAGATATTTGGGATGTTACCTGTAAGATTATTGTTTGAGAGATCAAGGTGCATTAAGAGCAGCATCTTCTAGAAAGCATTCGAGATAGGACGTTGTAGTTGATTTTCAGTGATGTGAATCACGGATAGTGTGCTACTATAGAGAAAGAGCCATTGAAATACTAAAGAACTGAGGTTATTCACCAGTAGTGTAAGAGTTGTAGGAGCAACATCGGGGAGGTTGGATCGCTTTAAATACAATTGATTCGGACAAGGTAGGTTCATGATTGCTTGAAACCAATTAGAAGCTTTACTTAAGTTGACACCACTCAGTTTTAAGTATTGAAATGAATAAAGATGAGAGACCCACTTGAAGTTGTCGACATAAGCGACCCTTATAGTGAAGATCCAAAGACTGCAACTTCGACAAATTCCCAAGATGATGAGGTATTCTACCTCCGATTTCAGAGTTAGAGGTAGTGATGTTAGCTTTGTTACTAAGAAATCCGAAGGATTCAGGGATAGAGCTCCCATTGAAACTATTACTGGATTGATCATTGATAAACCTATCATACAGACCTCATAGCACCTTGAAAGATGAAGATCATTCCACGTGGCATGTCTTGTTTTGTTGCTGCACTGCATTCCAACTCCACATGTAAAAATCATCTTCTTGACCTTTTCTTCTCCATGGCTCAAGACGGCCAGACTAAGAGCTTTACACTAATGCATTTGATGTTACCGTTTTTGTCACTTTCCATCACAATTGTAATTGACGTTTTAAATTTCATTGACATAATAAGCAATAACAGTTTGCAGGAAGAGTGAGCAAGTAATTCGGCATCCATTACAAAAATCTATGAATGGATAGCCATATTAAGCACTATTTGCCATAGCTTAATGCACCATTTCTTATTTTTATAAGTCTATGAGTGGTTTGAATATTGAAAATGATTGAAATGTGTGACATACTAATTGTCTTGTTGCATTGACGAATAGTTTTTGTCCCTTGTATTGTATTCCACCTTAGTGAGAAGAAACTTTTTCATATCGCTACTTGGGTGTCTCTATCCCACTTCTACGGATCTCAAATAGAAGATCCCATCTTTAATTGCTTTGTATGTTAAGGCATTTTGTTGAATCAGTTTTTCAATTTGATGAATTTGCGCATTGTCAGGCCTTCATTAAAAACTCATAACCTTGCATGCTCGACCTTTCATTTTAAAATTAGGCAAATCTACCTCTAATTTTGTTATTATACCTAACCATCACCATTTTCATACTTATTAGTCACTTTTGAAGCCTATAATGATAAAATATCTAAAGATTTAATTTCAAATATAAAAGATATTGTAGAAGTATATGCTTAAGATGATCAGTTGATGCAATGTTGAACACTAATGACATGGATCAATGACATGGATAATTGAATTCTTACGGATTGTTGACGTCTATAACTGAAGCTGATGTGGCATAGCTAGCTTACATCTTATTTATTTCCACATGTCTATAGTAGATTGGTTGTAGAGTAGAGTTGTTTTGTGTATATAATTGTTTGTAAACAGGTTTGCAACTAATTTATCATTTTTGCTCCTTATAATCAGTACAAAAGGAGTTCTCAATAAATGGAGGTATCATAGCTTTCCTTGAACAATAGAAGTAGAACATAATTCTACATGGTATCAAAGCTCTAGCAAGGTATGAATCTTGATTGCATCAAAGGTACGAATTCTAATCTCAATATTCAATCATGAGTATTACTTCTAGAATCAGTGGTATTGCTAATGATACATTGATATTTGATCTGTATGTGATCAGTCTTCAACATTACATTAGCCAATCATCTTGAGCATATACTTCTATAGCCTCCCGTCAAGTTGGAGCTTCTTGAAGCCTTAACTTGACATACAGATCACGTAGTCAGATAGTATACAAAGACTTAGTTAACATATCAGCAACTTGTTGAGAAGTGATATAGATAGGAAGCAAGAAACCAGAAGAAATGTGTTTACGAAGGAAATGCACATCGATGTCAATATGCTTTGTCCTTCCATGAAGACAAGGATTACAGGAAATCTGAAGTGCAAACTTATTATCACAAGCCAAAACAATTGGATGATCAACATGAATATGGAGGTCATGAAGTATATAAGACACCAACATAAGCTCCTTAATAGCAGCAATAAGACTACAGTATTCAACTTCAGTAGTTGAAGTGGATACCGTAGGTTGTTTCATAGGCTTCCTTTTCCATGAAGCTATCATTCTTCTAAGTTTGCTTTTGATTTGCTTCATGTAGATATCTGGGGACCACACAAAATTCCTTCAATTTCTGGAGCTAATTATGTTGCTACCATAATTAATGATTTCACAAAATGCACTTGGACATATTTGATGAGTCATAAAAGTCAAACTTTTACATTATTATCTACTCTTTTGTCCTATGTTTATAATCATTTCGCTTATGTTCCTAAGTTCATAAGATCTAATAATGGTCTTAAGTTTATGTCATCATCTTATCAGTCTCTTTTTCGTAAGTTTAGGATAATCCATCAACACACTATTATGTATACTCTACAACAAAATGGGCAAGTAAAGAGGAAGCATAGATACTTGTTGGATACTTTACGTGCCTTGAGATTATATGCTTCATTGCTAATGAAATTTTGGGGGGAATGTCTTTTGACTACTACTTACTTGATCAATAAATTGCTTGTGGCAAGTTTGGATTGGAAAAGCCCTTATGAGTTGTTTGGTGAGAAGCCATCATATGAGCATTTAAAGGTGTTGGGTTGCTTATGCTATATTGCAAAACATCCATGTCCACTAAATAAATTTGATTCTAGAGGGCTTAAATGTGTGTTTTTAGGATATCCTCAAGGACAAAAGGGTTATAAAGTCTATGCACTTGATAGTAAGCAAGTTTTGGTGTCTCGTGATGTTGTATTTTTTTACGACATCTTCCCTTTTAAAGACCATGTGTTCAATCTTGATTTGAATACTTCAGTTGATTGTCATCAACCTTCATTTCCTCCTATTTCATTTGAATCACATCCTAATAATTCTCAATATCTTCCATCGTTTTCTTTTAATACACAAGTCTAAACTTTTTTGCCCAGTTTTACTGATTAGTCTCATTCTCAATCTTCATGTCACATTGATTAGATTACTAGTCAAATTTTAGGGCAATATAATAATACTAATAATAATGTAAGCGGTGGTGTCTCTTTAAGAAGATCTTCTTAAGAGAGACAAGTTCCTAGATAGCTTAAAGACTTTGTTCACATTATGCATGTTCCTTACACTCTTACTAGTTGTTCATTTACCCAAAATCGTTCTTCTGTTCATTCTATACAGCATCCTTTATTTGATTCCACTACTTTCAGTGCTTTTCCTACTGACTTTGTTGCCTCATTAGCTAGATTATTTTTTGTCCAAGAACCTTGTAACTACTTTGAAGCATCAAAACATAAAGAATGGTAAGATGCCATGCAAATGGAACTTCTTGCTCTAGAAAGTAATGAAACATGGGAGTTATGTGCGTTGCTACCTAGGAAAAAGGTCATAGGATCGAAATGGGTGTTTAAAGTCAAGTACAAACTGGATGAGACCATAGAGAGGTATAAAGCTAGGCTTATTGCTAAAGGGTTTACTCAGGTTGAAGGGGAAGACTACCATGATACTTTCTCCCTTATAGCTAAATTGGGGTTAGTTCATATTCTTTTAGCCATGGCAGTTAAGAATGATTGGCCTTTACATCAAATTGATGTTCATAACACATTTTTACAAGGTCATTTGGATAAGGATATATATATGCCCCCTAATGGTTATACAAAAGCTTTGTCTAATCAAGTTTGTCACTTGAAGCGTTCTCTTTGTGGTCTAAAACAAGCATCAAGACAGTGGAATATTGAGTGATCTAAATTTTTTATTTCTCTTGGTTTTTCATAGTCAGTTCATGACTATTCTTTGTTTACATATTTTAGCTCCATTGGTTATGTTTTCATGCTACTTTATGTGGACAACATGCTCATTATTGAGTCAAATGGTGCTTTTATCTCTAATCTCAAGTGAAAATTAGACACTTGGTTTACAATAAAAGATTTAGAGCAAGCTAGATTCTTCCTTGGATTGGAGCTTCGTCGCATGAATCATGGTTTGTTAGTGAATCAATAGAAATTTGTTCTTGATGTATTGCAAGATGTTGGCTTCACTGGGGCAAAAGCTATTGATACATCTTTACTAGTTAAGCTATAGTTAGATAATCAAACAGGGGATTTACTTGTTGATCCTACATTTTATAGGCGTCTAATGGGGAAGCTTTTGTACATCACCATGACAAGGCTTGATGTTACTTTTCCTGTTCATTGTTTAAGCCTGTTCCTTTCTCAACTTTGACAACCACATCTTCTTGCTTTATTTCACCTATTACGATACTTGAAAGGAACAAGTAATTTAGGTCTTTTTTATTATACTGCTAACAATCTATAGCTACAAGGCTTTTCTAATTCTGACTGGGGATCATCTTCTCTTGACCGAAAGTTCATATTTGGTTACTGTATTTATAGTTGTCAAAATCATGATTTTCCCATACGATTCTATGGGTTTAGGATTTTAGGTGACTTTTCTAAGTTAACTCAGGTGTAAAATCTTTTTTTTTTTTTTATAGAAACTTATTCTTTTAATCGAGTTTACATATAAACTCGATAAAAACTTATGTTTTTGATTGAGTTTATTGATTCTATATATTTGAGTTGAATGAATTAAAAAATTAAAGAAAAAAAATAATACAACTAGCCTTTTACAAGTCATCAACTGTTAAGGCATTACAACATCTATCATATCCTATTTCAATTTTTTACCTCTTTCTTTCTCTCTCAATCTCTTATTTTATATTTATAACTTTTATCTAAGAGTCAACTCTAATAAGAAAGTTTATAAAGAAAACTATGTACTTTATTTTATACTATGAATAACTTGAAATGAGTTGAAATATTTGGTTCTTTTTAATTTATAAATTTAAAAAAAAATAGGAAAAAAGTTTAGTTTCAACTCTATTTGTTCTTTTTCCAAATGTGTTAGATTATTATTAAGAATTTTTATAAAAAAATTAATTTCTTTCATTTTTTTTAAATTTTCATTATGTATTTTAAGTTTTAAATAACTACTATAAGTATGTTTATAATTTTTTGAAACTATTTTACAATAGTTGTAAAAACTTACGTTTCTACGTTTTGATTTAACAAACTCGCTAACGATTCTAAATAGAATTACAAGTTTAATAACCTTGATTGTAGTACATTGGGCAATGCTTTGGTTTCTTAGAAAGCTAAGAAACAACCCATGGTATCCACTTCAACTTCTAAATTTGAATACCATAGTTCATCGATGTACTCTTTGACCACTTTGTTCATGGGATCCATAAAAGGCTACTAGCACATTTGTAATTCCAAAGAGTATCACTAGGATTTCATCATGCTTATTGCCCATAACATGTCTTTAATTTAATTTTGCTATATCTTTTCACCTTAGCTTCAAATGGTGATACCTTAATCTCAAATATAGTTTAGAAAACTCTTAGTATCCTTTTAACTAATTGATCTATCTATCAATTCTAGTAAAAGGATATTTATCCTTTATGGTAGCCTTTTCGATTTCCTTATAGTCTATATATAACCTCAAACTACCAACCTTCTTCTTTATAAACAACATCGGGGCTCCTTAATGTGATACATTAGGTCTAAAGAACCCCTTATCCCACAACTCCTACAACTATTTCTTTGACTATTTGAGTTATACTAGTACAATCCAGTATGGTACTCTAAATATGGGCATAGTATATGGACCCTTCAATCTAGAATCCTATCTCCCCATCTTGAGGCATACTTAGCATCTACTGTTACTACTAAGGAGCTTATGTGAGTGTCTTATATACTTCATGATCTCCATATTCATGTTGATCAGCCAGTTGTTTTGGCTTGCAATAATAAGTTTGCACTTCAAATTGCCCATAATCCTTATCTTCATGGAAGGACGAAGCATGTTGACATCGATGTGCATTTCCTTCATGATCATGTTTCTTCTAGTTTCTTGCTTCATGTCTATATCACTTCTCAGCAACAAGTTATTGATATGTTAGCTAAGTCTTTGTATGTCGCTCAACTACTTGATCTGTTGGTCAAGTTGGGGCTTCAAGAAGCTCTAACTTGAGGGGTAGCTGTAGAAGTATATGCTTAAGATGATTGGTTGATGCAATGTTGAAAACTAACAACATGGATCAGTGATATGGATAATTGAATTCTTGCAGATTGTTGACATGTGTAACTGAAGTTGATGTGGCATAACTAGCTTACATCTTATTTATTTTCACATGTCTATAGTAGATTGGTTGTAGAGTAGAATTGTTTTGTATATATAATTGTTTGTAAATAGATTTGTAACTAACTAATCATTTTTTCTCCTTACAATCAATACAGTAGGAGTTCTCAGTAAATGGAGCTATCGTAGCCTTCCTTGAACAGCAAAAGTAGAACACGATTCTACGGATATATATGAGTTCAAATGTGAAAGGTACTATAAGATGCGAAAACAGATTAAACAAGAAAACGATTCACACATATTGGACTAGAATATTTTTGGAATCTAATGAGCTAGCCTCCTCATTGTAGCGTTCATTAATTGACTTCTCACATAAAGCCAATCGGCAGCATTTTTCAGAAAACGAAAATACGCTGAGATCCATGTATTCTCAAACAACAAACAACCTATCACCGCCCGGAATCCTATCACAAAACCAACTCCCATACTGATGTAGAATCCATCCGATATAATCTCGTCTTCATCCTTACGACTGCTAATCCCAGGAGCTGGTGCTTCAGCTGGATGGCACTCCTTTGGAAGAGGAAGACCGCATAGTCCTATGTTCCCAGTAAAATGAGAAGCATTTTGAGTCTGAATTTGAGTGCCTATTGGGATTTGGCCAGTTAAATTGTTGTCTGACAAATCCAAATATTTGACAAAACTCAAGCTGGAAATGCTTTTTGGGATTTCTCCTGAAAGCTGATTTTCGGACAAATCAAGAACTTGTAGCATTCTCATCTCACCAATTTTTTGAGGTATATGTCCATTCAAGTTGTTATTAGCCATATTCAATTGTAACAATCCAACGAGGCTTCCGAATTCTTCTGGTATTTCTCCTTGCAAGAAGTTGCTAGAAAAGTCCACCGTCTTCATGAATCTCAAGATGCTTGAGTACTCACGATCGCTTCCTTGCCACCATAAGAAAACATTGTCGGGAGGATACATTGTACCGGAGTATGGATCAGCATCAGATGTGTCTGGTAAATTTTCTCTGGTTGTCAAAGCAGTCGAGTTGCTCAGACATTTAATGACAGTTCCCGATATATTATTACGGGAGAGGTCCAGAACTTGAATCTTCCGAAGCCAGCACAAATTAGATGGAATTGTTCCACCGAATTGATTGGAGCGCAAAATTAAAATGGACAGATCAGTAAAATGGGCCCCTATCCATCTTGGTATCGTTCCGGACAGCATGTTGTATCCTACATCTAAAACTCTCAGCCTGTCGCAATAACGTAATGAAAGTGGCAATTCTCCAATCAATGAGTTATTCTTTAAATACAAGCTATGAAGTAGACAGTTGGAGGCGAAGGAAGTTGAGTTTATCTGTCCTGTTAATTGATTATTTGACAAGCTTAGGTAGCACAAAAATTGGAACTGCTTCTGCCAACATTCGGGGAATCCTCCAGATAAAAAATTGTCTGATAGATCCAAAATTTGGAGTTGCCCGCCTGGCGACTCGCATATGGATGAAATGGGCCCTAAGAACTTATTTTTTGAGAGATCTACAGATTCGGCGTCTACAGGAAATAAGGGTAATGGACCCTCAAATTGATTGGAGCTCAAATCTGTAATAATGCCTGAAAATGATGGCACTGCTCCATGGATATCATTGTTAGATATATTCAAAAGAAGCACCATGGATGACAAATTCCAAAACCAATTTGGCATGATAGCTGAAATTTTACTAGAAGATATGTCGAGCTTAGAAAATTTTGTTTGAGTCTTGAGCCATTCTGGAAATTGAGGCCCTAAGTTGCATGACCCAAGATATATGGAATCTAATTGAAATGGGGGTATCCAGTTTGAGCTAAAGCGAAGTGTTAAAGAGTTGGAAGACAAGGACAGATAGTTCAAGCTTGACAGATTTTCAAAATGATTATCAGAAACGATCCCCCCGAATCTAGAATCTGACAGATCTAAGGTCACCAGGCTACCGAGGTGGCCAATGAATTCAGGAATTTGGCAATTTTTATGATTGTTGTTGCTGAGGTTCAAATAAGTCAAATGTTGCAGCTCAAGCAGTGATGGATCAATGACACATCCATCGTAGGCCTCCGAAAGATCAAGTCTCGTGACATGACCTGTAACATTGCCGCATTGAACCCCGCTCCACCTGCAGCACTCATTTTCATTGCCTTCACTGCCCCAAGAAGCAAGACGCCCAGGCCTTTCCAAGGCGTTTTTGAACTTGAGAAGTGCTTGTCTCTCCTTCGGAATGCATCTAACAATGTCATTGCTTGTAATTTCCGAAGAAATGATTTCCTCTGCACATCCAATAGAAAGAGCAAGCAATGAAACAATATATGAAAGTGAGCTTGCATCCATTGCAAATTTGATAAAAATGAATGTATCACAATAACTATATACATTATGTACGAGCATATATATATATATATATTCCAACGATGGCAGGACCAATTGATTAAGACTTGATTGATGTTTAATTATTTTTGAAATCAACGACGGCAGGACCAATTGATTAAGACTTGATTGATGTTTGATGTTTAATTATTTCTGAAATTAACGACGGCAGGACCAATTCATTAAGACTTGATTGATGTTTAATTATTTCTGAAATCAACGACGGCAGGACCAATTGATTAAGACTTGATTGATGTTTAATTATTTCTGAAATATATGTCAGCCAAATAAAATCTATCTCCTAATAAAAAATAAGCCCAAATTATATAAAATAGAAATTTTACTGCATCTTCTAAATATTGGTTATATTCAATTAAATCTTCTCCATTACTATCTTTAGTATTTTGTGATATTTAATTATTATCTAAAATATTTTCAACATTTAATAACCGAAAATATAATTCATGAAATTATTCTAATCTGACTATAGCACTAAACAGATATTATAATACTTCCGCTTCTTCTTCCCAACTCTGGGGATTATATTGTTTAGACATCTACAGAATAAAACATTTTATTAGTACTAATCACCATTAATTATATTAGTATAATACTATTCAAGAAATTCTACTGCATTATCTAGATAATTATAAATATGAATATCAGTAAGAACTTGTGACATAAATATGCATGCAACAAAATTTATAACCACCATAGTCGGTAGTGCCAAAGCTAGTGGGGTTTTATGTAAATATGAAACCTCTAAAGGCGGTAATACCAGCCGATTATGGGGTTTTTATTGATAAGTAAATAAAATTTCATGAAATTACACCCAAATTAATTGGAGATTCCCTACACGAGATGTGAAATAAAAGAAGAACTAATTAAAACAGAAATTTTATTATTAAAACTAATTTATACAAAATACAAGAGCATAAATGGATAATGAGAAATATTAAGAGGTAAGAATAGTATATCTACCTCAGAAATGAAAGAAACAAACAATTATGCTTCAAGAGAGTGTTTGATTGGTTGGTTGGAAGCAAACAATTATGCTTTGGGAGAGTGTTTGATTGGTTGATTGGAAGCAAACAATTATGCTTCAGGAGATGTAGTAAAAATGAGAAGAGGAGATGGAAGTAGAAGAGTGGGTTTTTAGAAGAGAGGAGATGAAAGAAGATGTTGTGAAGAAGAGATGTTTTAAAAGATGTAAAAGAATACTGATGCCTTCTTCAATTCTCAGAGGTTGTATTTATAATGAGAGCATTGGATACTGCAATAGTATCATAGCAGATAGGATACTGTAGAAACAGTGGTATTGTGGTAGATATTGAATGATTGATAATATTGTGTACTGTGGTACACGTGTAATATACCGTATTTCTACTTTTACAGTGCAAAATGATACAATATTCATGGATCTCCTAGATCTATTCCATAGTAGTCATCTTCATAGGTATTTCCACTATGGTGAGATGTTGATTCCGAGTCTGAATTTGATTCTTGGGCTGATTCATTGATATTTGATAATGCCCTTTCTAGAATTTGCTTTATTTGTTCTGGAGAAGCTGCACTTGTGAGTGATGAGATCAAAAACCCTCTATTATGATATTGTGGAGTTGCAATTCTGGATGGTAGATTTGTGAAATTAGTTTTGATCCAATTTAAAATTGAATCTTTTTCACACTTATTCCACATTTTGAAACTGTCCCACCATTTGACTTTGTACATTCTGACCAAATTGATAGTATTTGTCATCCGATCTGGCTTGTAATCAAACCACCAAACCATAACCCAAGATATGCTAAGGTGAACAAAATATAACATTTCCTTTTGAAAATTTTTCTCGTGAGACGTAGGATTATATTCTTTTAAGAATGTATTGAATCTATCCTTAGCATTCTTATGAATGATTTCTGGTGTTGCATTAAATTGTTCTCACCAGTGTGTAAACCAGTTAGGAATATTTGAAGAATGGCAATTATCAAAAAATATTAACCAAGTATGTGATCTTTTTGAATTCATTTGATAAAACGCATTCCATTACGTCTGCTGTAAGCCCCAAAGTTCAGCCAAGTAACCGTAGGATTGAACTTAGAACTCAAGGTTTAGAGCGATCGGTTAAAAGATCCGATCAAACCCAAATTATAAACTATTTAACAAGATATCAGTAAAAATGACCCTGTAAACTTAAATTTAAGAAAATAAGTAGTAAAATAGGAGACTATAAAATTTTCAAATTTTAAGCATAATAACTGCTAATTACC
>JAMXBB010000005.1:16987396-17032140 GCA_024138015.1 Lumnitzera littorea | reverse complement strand
TCACTATATATCGAATTAAATTATTAATTATTGATACTGTACATCATATATACTATTACGTATTATATATCGTTTCGATCGTATCGAAACGTACTTTTTATTTATTAATTCACGTTTTCATTCCGGTAAGATTACCGAAATTTGTATATTCTTGAATATGATATAGTCTTGAGCTAAATTACTTAAGGTTGTCCGATTTCAACAAAATTAGTATCATTGGGTTCATATAGATCTAACGACACGTTTTACGAATCCTGTTTCTAGAGGTGGCTTTTAACGGGTAGTTTAAGTCTTTAATACAATTATACATAATCATATAAAAATGATCGTATTATACGTAATTTACATTATTAAATTATATTTTATCTAATTTGTCCTTATATTGTAACAATATGAGTATTATTCAATTCCAATGCACCTAAAGTGTATCCCGATCAGAAAATATTAATAAATAAAATAAAAATTTCCATTAATCCAATCTGATCAGCAATCCTTTATATAGTTTTTATTTAATTCATTTTAGCCTATTAATATTACAAATACACCCGGCTTGTAATTTAAGCTATTTTACTTAATAAATTCGTAATAAATAGTTCGGGTTACCAAATAATTCCTCAAAATTTTCTATAGGATTCTAAAAATATAGGAAATTCAGTTATCACTTGGTTTCAAGTTTCCGACCTATTGCCTATATTTTCATATTGACGATTTTACCTTTAAATTATGATAAATTATCCAATCATAATTCTTTTAGCACCAAATTAATTTCAATCTGACTCAATATTGTTACTATTTATTATAGATTAGTACATGTCCATTTCATCAATTAATTTCATAATTTCCTATAAATTCATAATTTCAGCCTATTTTCGAGCTAATTTCAGGCCTAAAAATGCAATAAATATTAAAATTATTCAAATAAAAATTTGGGCTACATAGCAATTACCTATATATCATACACATCTTACACAAAAATTTTCAGTTAGAAACAACATCATATAGTATATTTATTTCACAAATATAAATTCGGGTGAATTATAGATTTCTTAATAAAGTATATTAAATATTATGAATTTTTAAAAAATAAAAATATCACATGAAAGCATGTCTAAAATAACCTAAGTATAATTTTTTTTCATAATTTTCTGGGCGGATTTACTATTTTTTAGAAATTATTAAAAAACAGGGCAGGAAATTGACCTTGGTGTTCTTGGGTGCTCTGGTGGCCGACGGCGGTTGGGCGGTAGTCGGACGGCCTGCGCGGTGGGTGGACCGTGTGGGATTGATTGGGTTTCACAGCAGAACCACTCTAGGTTAGAGTTCTACACTTTCACTAATTTTTCCTGTTTTTTTCTAAATTTGTTTTTATTTTCTACGATTTTTTCTAATTTTTCTTTTTCTCTATTCTTGGTTCTTAACTGCTAAATGTTGTCAATCTGCTGATAAGATAGTATTTATAGGATTCTTTCACCGCCTATGAATTTTTCCTTTTCTTTTTCTTTTTCTTTTGTTTTTTCTCCTTTAATTAAGCATGAGATGTCAAATTGTTGAAGAATTGCTTTTTGATTCAACATTTCAATCCTATTCTCCTACCACGCATCATTGTCCAGCAATCTCCAATGTATTTAATCAATTTTTCTTTTTCTTTTGTTAAATAATTGCTTAAATATAGATATTATATGTTAGAATTAGTTATTTAATTAATATACAAATTTATACCCTATGTAAATAACATGTGAAATATATAACTTTACTCATATAATTAAGTTTCTAGCATATCTTTTATTTTTAGGATATGTTCTAAAGTTAATTTCATGAATTCAACACAATTAAATATATAATTACATAATTTAGGGTTAATTTATCGGTGTAATTATTATTTATACCGGGTATACTCGTAAAATTATGTGTATTTTTATATAGTAAATTATACTATATTATCTCATTTTATAATTTAATTAACTTATATCTAAATTCTCGTTGCAATCTAAGTTCAATTTTAGGATTTTCGAACATTTTAATGCTTTATTAAATATTCCAATTTCTAAGGACAAAATTGGGATTTCGGGTCATTATTACTAAAATCTAACTACACTGTAATATTTCGACTAACTTTTTTATTCTACTCGTAAAGTTTGGGCTCAATTGGATAAGTTTCCCTGAAAGCCCTAAATTTAAGCTCGGTTGTTCTAAACTCAATTTTAGGAGCTTATAACCATGCTGAACAAGTATGGTGACATGGCATCACCTTGCCATAGCCTCTTACTAGATGAAAATTCATTCATCATTGCACCTTTCAAGATAAGCCGATAGCTAACATATGCAAGGCATGATCCAATAAGTTTCATCTACGACTCAAGGAAATTTAGGCTTTGGAACATAGTGTATACAAAGCCAAATTCCACTTTATCATATGCTTATTCCAAATCAAGCTTCAAAATCATCTAGCACTTCTTTCTTTGTCTTTTATCTAGGAACTTCAACACTTCTTGAATGATAAAGATGTTATCCTCTGTATTTTGGCTAAGTATAAAGCTGGATTGTTTTGAACTAACGATATCATTTGAGAGGGTTCTTTGTGCGAACCGTGACTAAGAACAAATAAGGTTAGTCGCTGCATGGGTCTGAGCTTATAGAAAGCTCAAAAAGGATTAATGGGGAAAGGAGCAAAAAGGAACAAATGAAGGATGAAACAGTAAGTAAGACCCATGAACAGCTCTAGAGAATATGATGTACTGATAAAACTTTCGAGGACTCACGGCTCAATTCGATATGATATATGAATTGATCCGGTGAGATTACTCGCTACCTAACTTTACTTAAAGCAAAGAATAAGAGTGATACCAAGTGTAAACAAACAGAGTGTTTATGCAAAGAGGAGAATACTCAAAAGAGTGTAATAAGAATGATCTAATGATTGAATTATAGCTATAAGTATAAGGATATTTATACCAGTAAGTTAAGACAACTTACCCAAAAAGAGAAAAGACTAAAAGGACATTTCCTAAAAAAGCAATATACAAGATACAAAATGGTAAAAATGAATATACAACAAATACAATCATTGGTGGGGTGGATTCTGCGCATGATACTGTATACTTGGTGATGTTGCATTGGTGAAGCCATTAGGAAATGCAGACAAAAAGGTACGGATAGGTGGCTTGTCTAAGCAAGGGTGGCTTAGTTAGTCCAATCTCTCTCTCTCGGCTTCTCGGTAAGGAATATGCTGAGTAATTGGATAGCTCGGCATCAAAGAATAATCTTTAACTCGGCATAATAAGCAATCATACAGTACGGCATGAAGGGTGACTTGGCGAGGAAGTACTCAGCCTTAGTAAGGATCTGTTGGAATAGAAGGATTCGTCTTGCCAGCCCCTCTAGTCTTCGGGTTCGGTTGCGGGTCAAAGGTCCAATAGCTTGATTCCCATCAGTTCTAATCCAGTTAATGAGGAGCTTGGTGATGATTTTATATACAGTTGTACAAAGGATAATAGGTCGGGAATCTTTAACCTTATTAGCCCCAATTACCGTTAATATTAGAATGATAAGAGTTCTATTCAAATCTGAAGGAATAGAACTAAACCAGAGATTAGAGTGTGTGTCTTGACAAATAGTTTGTCCAACAATATCTTAGTAGCTTTTGGAAAACTCTACATGGTATCCATCAATATCAGGTGCCTAACTATTGCCAATACTCCACAAAGCTTTTTTGACATCATGGTTCATCTACTCCTTTCCTAAACTACTCTATTTTGTATCTGAAATAACCCTCTGACCTCTAGCCTACAGTGATGTGTTAAAAGGCACTAGTGTCCTTTTAGCTGTGAAAAGATTTTGAAGGAAATTCATGAACAGGGATTGTATGTCCTTCGATTTTGTTACCAAGTTGTATACATTGTCATATAGACCTACTACTCTCGACTTTGATCTTCTAGCCATCACACTTATATGGAAAAACCTTATATTTCTTTTGGGATCTACTATCCAGGAAGATCTAACTTTAGCAACCTATAATTTCTCTTATTGTGCAAAGACCCATCTAAGTTCTTTTTGCAACATGTCCTCTTAATCAATTAGAAGTTAGGATAGATTTAAGTGAAGTATCAATTGCACCTCTTTCAGTTTAGCTTCAATAGCCCTTCTTCGACTAGGGAAATAACCAAAGATTTCTTTGTTCTATTTCATCAAGGTATTCATGAACAAGTTAACATCTTCAGGGTACTTAAAGTGTGGCCATTTCCATGAATCAGCAACAAGGTCTTTGAATGATGGGTGATCTAACCACATCAGTCAAAACTTAAAAGGTCATAGTTCTCTTAGCCTCGCTCCTATTGATGGGTAAGAATTCATCAATAAGGGAAGGTGGTTTGAGTGAGATGATGAGGTAAATGCTTTTGCTTTCGGGTATATACGCCTCCATTCACAATTGGCCTAAGCTCTATCCAAACATGATTATATCAACTCAGACAGATATTTGATCTTTTTTACCAAGTAAATCTTTGGCCAACAAAGCCCAAGTCCACCATTTGGCATTCATTCATACATTGTTGATATCTAAAGGCTCTAGATTGGCTATTACTAATGCGGCCCCACTTTTCATTACTTATTAGGACTTCATTAAAGTTACTAATCATCATTTAAGGTCCCCTAATGCTCAGTGCCCAGCTTTTTAACTCTTCCTAAAGGGATAACCTATCCTCATACTTAGGATTAGCATATATATATCAAACAAACACTAGGAGAAAGAAGAATTATGTATATGTAGTTTGTGAAGAATTTGTTGGCATGAGACATTGTGCTTACCTACAATGATATCATGAGTGTTCTAAAGCACAAGGGTTCCCCTACTCATCCCATTCGCTTTTGAGCATGTCAATCGCTCAAAATTCAAAAACATCCTTAAAAGCTCTGCTACAGCCACATTCATCTTAGATTCGGTAATCATTATGACTTCAAGCTCATATTGAGTCACTAATCTTTGATTGCTCTTCTCCGTCCTTCGGAGTTAGCTCCTTGAGCATTTTAAATTAGCAGCTTAAACGGTTTTAGTGACATGGATGAAGATAAAGTATCATTTAGTTTTGGATTCATCAGTCATATCACAATCTTATAGAAGGAATCTTGGGAGAAATTCAAGTGCTTTCGTTCAACATCCATCTTCCATAGGAACAGTTTGAATGTTGTTTGAAATAACATGACTTGCATCTCCCATGAAGTTAGCGAACCCCATTATTGTTGGTCTTCCATAAGATTCACTATGAATGGTACCCTCTGGATGTTTGGTGGAAAGAACAGCTTCGCCATTACCCTCTCCATTGTAATCTTACATGTCTATTCCATGGTATTCAGAATTCGCTTGCCTATTAGATCTTCACTTAATAGTGGCATCTTCATTGATAAAGCACCCTCTATGGTGGTGATGATTAGTCTCTTTACTTAGCGATAGTATTCTACTTCCTATGATAAGGGTCAGAAGATGATCTTGAGGTTTCTTCTTTTCTTTCACTACATGTTGGTGATCATTATTGTCCATACTTCAACGTCGCTCGCACGAAATGCAAATTCATCTGTATCTCCCAAATTCTCAAGGCTAGATGAGTCCCTAGTTTGTGTGATGTTTAATGGAGTACTTAAAGATGGATGTCTACTCCCAACATTGGAGCCATTCTATTGAGTAATTTTCTTAATAGCTAGAAAGTTTTTGCTTCGAGAAGAAATCAACCAGGTATGATAAGTATAGATTTGGTGTTTGTAACAGAGAAAACAAGAATAGAGAGTAAGGTTAACGAAGGGGAAAACTGATTAGAGAAAGGAAGTTGAATGAAATGTAATGTACACGTACAAAGCTGCTGTTGTGACCGTTTATATACAATGAACCTCTACCTGACTTTAACTAATTACACTAGACCAACTAATCTAAACCATAATAGAAATAACAAACAGAAACAGCAACAACTAACTGTAGAAACAACAACTAATTGTATAATGTAACTACCAAAATTGATAAATAACAAAAATGATATATCTCTAACACACCCCACCCTCTCAAGATGGAGAGTAAATATTTAGTACTCCCATCTTGGATAACAATATTCGAAATTGATCTGCTGCTAAACCTTTAGTAAACACATCAGCAAGTTGTTGTTTTATGGAAATATGAATGGGAAGAATAACTCCTTCAACATTATCCGTTACAAAATGAAGATCCATTTCTAAGTGCTTAGTTCGCTCATAGAACACAAGATTCTTTGCAATATGTAACGTGAACTGATTATCACAATAAAGTTGCACAGGCAAAACATAATTGATGTGGAACTCCTTTAATATGGTAATTAGCTATAGCACTTCACACGTTGTTGCAACAAGAGCACGGTACTCAAACTCCGCGAAACTTCTTACAATAGTAGACTGTTTCTTTAACTTCCAGTTGAGTAGAGAATGGCCTAAAAAGACACAAAATCTGGTGTTGGAATGACGTGAATCAAGACAACCTCCCCAATCACTATTGCTATAAGCTCGAAGCACAGAATCATTATTAACAGAAAACCAAATCCCTTGGCCAATAGTCTCTTTTACGTATCTCAAAACTCATTCAAGTGCAGTTTGATGTACACGCCGTGACTTGTCCATAAACTGACTAAGAATATGAACAGAATATGTGATGTCTGGCCATGTTATACATAAGTAAAGCAGTTGCCCAACAACTTTTTAATAGGAGGAAACATCAACTAAATCAGAATCATCATTTCTAGGAAACCTATGATTAGCAACAATGGGTGTAGATAGAGGCTTTGCACCAAGAAAAATTGTCTCACTCAGTAGGTTAAGAGTGAATTTTCTTTGAGAAAGCATAAGTCCCTACTATGAACAAGCAAGCTCAAGTCCAATAAAGTACTTAAGAACCCCTAATTCTTTTACCTTAAATTGTATATGCATAAAAGACTTAAAGTAAGTAATGAGATCAAGATTCTTACTAGCTACTACGGTATCATCTACATACATAAGTACAACCAACATATCATCACTAAAATCCTTAATGAACAATGAATAATCACAATTAGATTGGTGAAAACCATAAGCCAAATGTAATTGGGTTAACTTGGCATTCCATTGTCTAGAAGCTTGTTTTAACCCATAAAGAGATTTGTTCAACTTGCATATAGGCCTCTCATAAGGAAGAAAAGGTGTAGGAACATTCAAACTAGGCGGAATTTCCATAAACACTTCATAATTAAGATCTCCATTTAAAAAGGCATTATGTACGTCCATTTGGTGTATATGCCAATTATAAACAATAGCTAAACAAAAGAACATCCAAATTGTAACATGTTTGATCATTGGACTAAAAGTTTTAGTATAATCAAACCCATCTTTTTTACTATGTCCTTTGGCTACTAAGCATGCTTTTTACCTATCAACAGAACCATTAGCTTTAGTTTTGAGTTTATAAACCCACTTACACCCAACTATATGTTTTTCATGTGGTAATGAAATAATTGTCTAAGTATTATTAGCTACTAAAGCTTCTAACTCTTCATCCATTGCCTTATACCATGGTTTAAGTTGCTTAGCTTGAGCATAACTGCTGGCTCATAATGTTGTGAAATTTGCATAGCAAAAGCTTGAAAATTAAGAGAAAGAGAGTTATAAGATAGCATCTGATGTAAATGATGTATAATAGAACTAGAACTCTTAGACGCTGCAGCAGTTGATAGGTTATGATGATAATCCTTGATATAAATTGGTAATTTATGTGTCCTAGAACTTCGCTGAAGTTGACCTTTGGAGACTACATCAAAATTTGCAATAGGACTAGGATTAGGACAAATAGAACCTAAACTAACACCATCACTGCTAAAACTAATAGGAAACAGAGAAACAACATGATCGGCATAAGTCAGGTTATCTGTTAATGGTAATGGAACAACATAGTAGGACATATCCTAACCTATACTAGTCATTAATTGAAAAGGAAACACATGCTCAACAAACTTAACATCTCTAGAAATTATATTCTTTCTTGTTATCATATTATATAACTTGTACCCTTTAAGTCCTATTGGATAGCCAAGAAGATATACAAATGTGCTCTAAGATCAAATTTAGTCCTACCTTGTTTAATAGTAGAGGCGAAACACAATGACCCAAACACTCTAAAATGCTCAAATGTTGGAACTTTGTCAAACATCACTTGAAACAGAGTTATCCCACTAAGGATATCAGTAGGCAATCGGTTGATAATATGTGCAACTATTAAAACAGCATCCCCCCAAAAGTGTAATGGAAGTGAAGCCTGAAATAATAAGGCTCAAGCTGTCGAAAGCATATGCTGATGCTTGCGTTCAACAATTCCATTTTGTTGTGGAGTCTCAACACAAGACTTTTTATGAATAATGCCATTTGAAGAGTAGAACTTAGTTCCAGAAAATTCCTTTGCATTGTCACTACGAACAATCTTAACACAAGTATTAAACTAAGTAATAACAATTCGGCAAAAGGATGGAACAATGAAAGATACTTCATGCTTATGTCGCATCAAGTATACCTAAGTTACTTTAGAGAAATCATCTACTACTGTAAGAAAATACCTAAAACCATTAATAGAAGGAGTAGCATAAGGCCCCCAAACATCCAAGTGTACCAACTCAAAAATTGCTTTAGTATTTCGAACATGAGTAGGAAAAATATTTCTTTTCTATTTAGCCAATAGGTAGACCATACACTCAAAACATTTGCTATTAACATTTTGATCTATATATCTTAGCTGTTGCATTCTTGCATCAAACTAATGACTAAATCGATAATGTTAAGTATCAGAATTATTAGACAATCATAACAAAACCTTTGAAAGAAAAATAGCATGTAAAGAAGAACTAATATTAGATTAAGAAGAAACAATGTTCTGTTGGATCAAATACAACCTGTTCTTCAGCTTAGCTTGACCAATCGCCCTCTGACTAGAACAATCCCGAATCAAAGCAACAGTCCTCCTGAAATGAACAATGCAATTATTATCTAGAGTCAACTTAGCAAGAGAGACCAAATTATGTTTAAAAGAAGGAAGAAACAAAACATTGGTTAGAACCAAATCCAAAGAAAACATAACTGTGCCAATATGCATTGCAAGGAGGTATTGCTCATTAGGTAAAAACACATGCCTAGTAGTAATCTCAATATAGCTAGAAAACAAATGGATTGAACTAATCATGTGATAAGTTGCTCCAAAATCCAAAATCTATGTAATTATATTATCTTGAGAAGTACAAGAGATACAATCTAAAGTACTTGCCATATGACTCATTGACGAAGAACCATCATAAGCACCATCTAGTGCATCAGTCACTACACATGATGATGAAATCACTTGTGCAACGATAGAAGAGTTGCCTACATCTAACACATTCAACAACTTTAGTAGATTGAACAATTGTTCCTTTGAAATATTCAATCCTCTTACCTCGCCTACTATCACAGTAATACCAACACTTAAAGAATTGCTCATACTATCGGTTACCCGACAGTTTTGAATAATTTTTGATGGCTTAACAGCATTTTCACCAGAAATAAAATGGTTCAAATCTAACGAAGACTATCTTTTAAAATGTGGTAGGAAACCAATTAGCTTGTAACACTTATCCTTCAATTAGCCTCTCTTCTAATACTAGTTGCAAATAATCTCATTCCTATTTCTTAGCTTGTTATTACTAGTAATCGCCATAGCAGAAGAATCATGTATCGAGAAATCCTTCAGCTTGTTAGCCTATTGAAACTCATCTCTAGCAACTAGATTATAAGCCTAATCAAGAGTGGGAAAAGGTTTCGAAACCAGAATTTGAGAATGTAGAGGAGAAAATTCCTCATTAAGACCATTGGGAAACTTAAACACATAATCCTTTTGTGCCATATCAACAAATTTATCAAAACACTTTTGCTCACATGATCCACATAAGCAATATGGCAATAGCCTAAAATGTCTCAATTCTTCCCAGATTATGTTTGGTTTAGTAAAATATTCATCAACACTATGAGAACCTTGAACCTTACTACTCAGCACATGATATAACTGACAAATTTGTGTATCATCGGGTTAAGAAAAACATACCTTCAATTTGTCCCATGTAGCTTTTGCTATATGCATATAAAGAACTGTTGAAGCTATCGACAGTGAAATGGACCTGAGTAACCAAGTTACTATGAGATTGTTGCACCTGATCCATGTTGAATATGACTTTTTTGTTTTGTTTGGCTCATCAATTGTTCCATTAATAAAACCTTCTTTGTTGCAAATGGACAACGCCAAGAGAAACGAACGACTCCACATATTGTAATTAACACCATTCAAGACTGGAGTTATTACAACGAATGATTGCGAATCTGAATGATGAATGTAGAATGGAGAATTGACATCTTCAGATGACGAATTAGCCATTTCATCTAACTATAAGCGCTCCGATACTATGATAAGTATAGATTTGGTGTTTGTAATAGAGAAAATAAGAACAAAGAGTAAGCTTAACGAAGGGGAAAATTGATTAGAGAAAGGAAGTTGAATGAAATGTAATGTACACGTACAAAACTGCTGTTGTGACTGTTTATATATAATGAACCTTTACTTAACTATAACTAACTATATTAGCCCAACTAATTCAAATCGTAACAAAAACAGCAACAACTAACTGTATAGTATAACTACCAAAATTGATAAATAACAAAACTGATATATCTCTAACAAGGTAACTGGGTGATTTTCTTTATTTTGAAAGCTGAAATCTTTGTTTGAAAGGTCAATAATATCTTTATATCTCCCTAAGGCATTATGTCTCATTGAGGAGCCAATGGCCATGCCTTTCTAAAAAAAGAGTTATTACTCTTACTAAAAATCATCCTAACTTTCACATCCTTACTCGTTTCTCGAGTTAAGATGTCTTTTCCATTCAGATTTTTATCACCATAGTTAATGCTATTTAAAGGTGCTTTTGCTTCTTTTGGGGGCTAAGCTTTTTTATTGACAAATTTAATCCATTCTCCATAAGTTGAGCTATGAGAATTTGCTATCTCCTTTTCAAACCCATCTTTACACATAGCTTGGTTGCGTACCTCTAACTGAGTTAAGGAGTTACATTGGTTCCCATTTACAACTTCATCACACTTCTCTTTTCCTTGAGAGCTTATGTCCTTTGTAGTGTTTAGAGTAATCTCATTCCTTGTCGAAGTCATTTCCACATTCTTTTTCTAGGTATTTGACACTAGTATGATTTATTCTCTTATAATAGTCACAAAGGTTTGGGTTTGTACTAGATTTTATACAATCTCTTATTTATTAGCACTATGTGTTTCAATGGTAGGTCCATATTTGCCTGTACACAAATTCTTGCAAACCGCCTTATTTCTAACCTTACCATATAAAAATTAAATTGCAAAATTGAGCCAATTTTCTCTGTACTACATCGTATTGCCAATGGAGAAAAATACTCAATAGGTAAGCTAGAAATACGAACCCATATAACCACTGTGAAGAATCCTACTATCTTAGGATGAAAATCCAGTTCCCATTTCTTTAGAGCCAAATAGTACCCATTAATGAACCATGGGTCATTTTGAATAATCCATTGTAAATCGGTTGCATTTTCTACTGATATTAAATAGAAACTAAAACAAACATAAATGAGCTTTAAAAAACCATTTAATCCTCTCTACATCCTACTTTGGTGATCCCATACGATTTTGTACCCTAAATTAAGTCCCATCACTTTTGCTATTAACGCATTCTACTAAGGTGCATATAGAATGTTTTTCTTAGTCTTTGAAAAATTTACATAGTAGAGATTGATTTTGCTTTCTCATTCATATCATCCTCCTTTTTCTCTTGAAATTATATCTTCTTCATCTTGGTCCATAGATGGCCCACTTGTTGCATTATTCAATTGAAGTTTCTCATATGCCTCCAGTATATTTGTCAATACTGTGTCACAAGGTGAGATTTTGCTTGATTTTCCAAAACCAAGAGTTTGCAAGTCCGTAATCATTTATGAGACTTGGTCATGGTCGTCAATGGCGAGTCTTTTTTTACTACAATGAAGGAAGTTGCTATCATTGCCCTTTGAGAAATTTTTTTCCACTAGGGTTAGGGTTTTCTTAGGGGGAAACCATAGTGCTCTAATGGAAATTATAAGTTGTAATGAACAGCAATTAAAATTTTTATGAGATTGATTTGAATTTTTTTTTTTGGTAATTACTGTATGTATACACTTAATGTCTAAATCTATAAACTAGTAAGTTATGAATTGTAGGTAGTTGAAAAAGGGTTTTCCTCATAATATAATAGACAAAAACTTAATGGGAAAAAGAGTATATTATGCATAAACTAAATAAAAATAAATATTGTATAAAAATGACTAATAAAAAAATGATTTATGGATACAATAAAGATAAAATAACAATGTAGGAGAGAGAAAGATCAAGATGTAAAATGATTAGGTGGTTTTTCTTGATCCTAGGCGTGATTGGTTTATGGGAATCAAGCAAAGATAAAAGAAATGGAAAGGTAGGAGAGAGAAAGACAAAGGAAAATGGAGAAGTGAAAGAGTAAACATTTAGGGATAAAACTTTAAAACGTCTATTAAATTACTGTAACATTGTTAGTATAAAAATTTATAGTTTTAATAAGTTATTTTTAACCTTGGTTCTTTTTAATAAATTTTAATTGAAGAGCTAAACAGTAATTTTAGAGAAAATGTTTACACAGAGGTCTCTGATTTTAATAATATAGATATTACCTATTGTTGAAATTTGAATAGAAAATTCCATTAAATTAAAGCTTGATTCGATTAATAACCAAACTCAGGCTATTATGGTATGCCATTGTAAAAAGTTTAGTTATCGCGGTGGAGTAAAGGTAGGAAATATACTTTCCACATGAAGTAATAATTATTTAAATTTTTATCTTTGTAGTAGCAAGATACATAATGAAAAATACATTTAATTATTTACAATTAAAAATGTCCCACATGCAATATTCAAAAACTTCAAATAAATTAATAACTTATTTTCTAAAAAAATAATAAGAAGATGGCTATATGCTACATGAAAGTATATATAATATGTAACCCTCCATCATATTCGAACATGTGGATTAATAACGAGTGATTATATAAAAATCCATTATCTATATTGTTACGTAATTAAATATAATTAATAATTATATATCATTTATATTTACGCATATATCAAATCTTTTATCGATGATGGTGCTGTGATATGTATATTAACGGCATCCACCGCTAAATTTATTATAATATGGCTTGCATGTAAGGGGCAACAATCCGCGTAAAAGCTGGCCAGAATTTCTGCAGTGACTTGGTCACTCCGCTACGTGGCAAGTGACAATTGGATGCTAAGAAATATGGGCATTAAAAAAACTCCACCAAAGCAAACTAATCTATATGTCGAGCCAAATCAAATAAAAATATATGTATTTTTATAATTTGATTTAGAAAATTTTTAATTTGAATCAAACAAAAAATTTATAATTATCTTGGAATAATAAACTAAACCAAATGGTAAAGTTGAACAAAAAATGTTTTATAAAAAAAACATAATAAATTTTACTTGCAACTAATGAATTTTTTTTTATAATATAGTATTTAAAAGAATTTTTAATTTATATTTATTGATATATATAAATTAAAGTTTTAAATAACATAATGTGTAAATTATAATTATAATTTGACTCAAAATTTATATTATATGCTATTTTCATAAATAAAATTAGCCATTAATAAATATTCAAATTTTTTTATTCATACAAGCATTAATTTTATCAACTTTAATTATGATATTAATACTTATTATTATTGAAGAAAATTCAATAATTTTCATATGATTCAACCTATAAATTAAATTGAGTCAAATTGAAATTTTATGATTTAAAAATATTTTTAATATGAAACATACAGTTTAATTTAAAAGTATAAAAATATTTTTATAATTTAGTTTGGTTTACAATATCCAACCAGAGTGGTTAACTTTCACATTAACCGAGGCCTGCTATTGTAATGCAGGCTATTAGTTAAAAAAAATTCAATTTATCAAGATCTGCAGTTGTATGTGTATATCTATCCATTTACTATCTTCTTTTCGTTCTCATATTTTAACGCTTTAATCTCAGGTTCTGTTTATGTTTCAAGTATTTGATTTTTTTTTCTGTTAAAGTACAAATGTTAAAATGTAATACATGTCTTTTTTTTTTCTTTTTGTTCAATAGATAATGTGTTTTGTCTCGCCAAATTCGCCAAATTCGCAAACTGGAAGTTCGCATTTCCTATCAATTTAACTGATTATGCTTATTTGCACCATGTTGTTGCTTTTTTTTTTTTTTTAAAGGAAATATCCACTATGCTTTTACTTTCGAAAATGTTGTAGATGGTTGTGTACAAAATATTTATAACATCTTATTGTTTGTAAATATAGTAATAGTTTTAAATGTAGTGTTTGTTAGAGAATATATTTGCACTTTTTACTTTTATACACTATTTTGTCATAATTTTTTTTGAAAAACCTAAATAATATGAATATATTAGAAGAAAATGGTTAAATGGCAAGCAAATTTATAAGTGTGTAATTTTTCGATTGTCATTGTTTCCTCTTGAAATATGTGAAAAAATTTTCCTCTTGAATATTTAAAAGTTATTTTATAAAATATTTGAAGAAATAAAAATCTACAAAGATTGACTAATTTTGTATTTGAGTCTTTAATCTACCTTTTTTTTTATTTAAGTTATCATTGTTTTAAAAATATTCTGTTTAAGTCCTTTCGTTAACTTTTCGAAAATTCATCAACTTTCACCAAGGATAATCAAGGTGGGAGGTAACCTACAAGCATGAACAAATGTAAGCTCAAAGAGTCACCAAAGGTAATTTTAGTTTGGCCATTCTACTGCTTAAGTTAAAAAGGGCTCGAAGGAGTGTTTAGAGAGAGATAAGGAAGTTTAAAGAGTAGAGTTATAGATCATGTGGCTTTATATTGTATTTATAGAAGCTCTTAATGAGTTATTTGTGGAAAGCAAATTGTATCTCTAAGTTACACTTGACCACATAATTGAAGATACACTTTGAATATTTTAGAGAGTATCTTGGGTAGGCATGTGTTACCTATAAACTTTTCATATCATACAAAGCTATGCCCCCTTATCTCTAAGGGGTTGGAAGGTGATAGGAACTTAGCATATGTCTTTTGACCAGGTTGTTCGAATCATTGAAAGCTTGGTTTGGGCTTTAGGAAGGTTGTCCATATCATTAGTAGCTTAACTTTTGTCGAAATGAGATTGTTGGAGCATTCTAGAACTTGACCAAGACTCTAAGCAAGTTGGTCATGAGCTTTTGGTTCTAGACAACACTGTAATAAGGTTAGGCTTAAGCTTGGAGGCCTATGTCCAAAGCAACTTACCGACACTTGCCCACCACTTTTATTGACGATAGCTCGATAAGGAGAGTAAGTTATTAGCAAGGTCTGTAAACATGAGTTTGTAGGCAAGTCGATCTATTATGACACTAACCTTAGCACTTGCAATGGTGAGTTGAGGCTTTTGATTGGTAGATGATCTAAGGTGGACTAAATTCTGAGTAGTGAAACCTTACAATGTTTTGGTAGAGTCCATGCACCGAAGGTATGCTATGTAATGGGATCTTGAGCTACCTTAGGCTTTTGCACCCTAAGAGTGAACTGGACAAGCAATGATGATTGAATTCTGAGGTTATGTGAGCTAAAGAGTGAAGTAATCTAATATGGTGGATAGACGTTGGATCTAAGGCTATGGCTTGCTCAAGAAGTTTGGATTTTGATTTGTCTTTGCCTATGCAAATTCAAGCACATTAACTACCAATGAGGCATATCGACCATCTATTGGCTACATTGATATGATATTAATCCATTTTTAAAAACTTTGAGTCATGCTTTTATGTCACGTGACATGTAGTGAGATATAATGATGATTTTTCATGTCGACAGGGTTTTCGATAATTGCAACTTGGTTTTGGTACATGCCTATGAATACGCTTACTCATGTTCAAAATCCACTTTTCACTTCTTCCATAAATTTAAGGCTCTTTTGAAACCTTGGTTTTTGTCTTATTCTTTATTTTTTCCACAATTTCCTTTTAAAGCTTCACAATATTTATCAAGATGGAAGGTATGGATGCAATGTCTTCTACCTTTTCTCATGAACTTATGGATGATGGAATGAAGGATGCCCTTAAGGCTAGTCTCCCCTTAGTGGCGATAGTGGTGGATCCCTCTTTGTAGAAAGAAGGTATAGTAGCATTGACGAGTGGCATCATAAACATGATCAATGAGAGGACAACGAAGTGAAAGATTGCCAATATATGTCTATCCAAATGATAAGGACACAAAACCCATCAACCCACTATTTACTACAGTATAGACAAATAATCTTGCTATTTATATGATCAAATTAACACAAAAACTAGGAGGGTAATTAAACTTTAAAGTCTATACTTTATTGCATTGTAGCACAACAAGGAATATGAAAAGTAATTGAAGAGGCTGCAATCCATTATACACAACATGGACGATGTGTTGGCAAATGTGAGTAGTAACTTTACTTTGATGGAGATTGGTAATGTAGAGCTACAAGAAAGATGAGAGGGAGCTAAAGCAATGATCCAGCAACTTAAAGAGGAGCTAAAGTGTCAACAAGGGAAAATAAATGAGCCACTAGGCAAAGTAGATGGTAACTCAAAGCACATTTATGACATGGTATTCTAAAAGATTGTGGATAGTCTAAGGTAGGTAGAGTGATTTGCAAAAATATTTAACAAGTGCAGACACTAGCAAGTGTATTGGATCGATCTAGTAATAAAACGTGAGTAGAGTATCGTTCCCATGAGGATTAAATTAAGTACTACACCAATATTAGTTATACTATTATCCAAGCACTTGAAAAATTAATGAATAAAGTAAACTAAATTACCTAAGCTAATTGGAACTAAAGAAATATAACACAATGATCACAAAGAGAACTTTTGCTGATTCAATTAATAATAAAGTGGGAAAACTGAATCCACCATAATATACTGATTACATTGTAACTAAATTATAATTATAATTAGATACTTGGCTATTCTTGTGAATTTGCTAGTGTATTTTATTTCCTTTCCCAGTCATAAAGTTTTTTTATAGGTTAATAATTTCTTTCATCTCCCTAATCATTAAATTATTAACTAACCAAATTAAATTCCTAGATTCCTTTAGTTAACTTAACATGGATTCAAAAGTACAATTACAACTCTTATAGTATGTAACCAACTAATGTGTAAATTAATCTTCCCTAAATTCCCTTAGTTAGAAATTCACAAGAATATAGTAATAAGCCCTAAATACAAATTCAATTTAATTAAAGATAGCTGCAATCTTTCGAAATTCCCCTAGTTAGAAATTCACAAGAATATAGTAATAAGCCCTAAATACAAATTCAATTTAATCAAAAATAGTTGCAAACTTTCGAGTTCACTAACTTAACTAAACATGAATTTTGATGAGCATAAAATCACTTTCAAGTTTAAAAACATGTTCTATAATCTTATACTTTAGACCTTAAACACAAGATTATAGTATTGAGATTCAAATAATAATAATTCAAGCATCTAATTATATGAAATTAAATGCCCTTTTTTAATTACTATAACTAATAACTTGGTATCTTATAATTTTAACCATTAAATATATTTACATGAAAGTTAAAAAAGAATTCAATCTACAAATTCCTCAACTACATCTCATTATTTACAAATCTTTCCAACTATATAGTTATTATTTTTTATTGTATTTACTTCTACGGTTGTTATTGTTTTACTTATCTATTATTTTAATTACTCAGCATTATTATTATTTGGAAAATTCAAAGCAACTTTTTATTTGATGAATATTTGCTACTGTAGTATGAACTTTTTTTTTAATGAAAAATTTATTACATCCTTAATTTTACTAACTTATATTATTGATATTCTTCCATATTATGAGCTTAAACATTTTTTTAAATATTTTTTGCATATATATCGCGGGTGCCTCATCCATTGGCATCGTAATAAAGCCACATATACAATTAGTAATTAGGTTTCATCAATCTCCCTTATGAAATACTTTAGCAAATGATTGAGTTAAAGAAATACTTAAAAAAAAAAATAAAAACTTATAATGAAAATATTGGTCATTGAAATGTATTCGAAATCACCCAACAATTGAAATCCCAATGCAAAATTTTCGGTCTTCCTCTCCGTGGATTCTCTAATGCGGCGCTGCTATTTTCTCGTGAATGTCTCTGTTCGTGTCGCTCGCCTCAATGTATGATCTCTTTCCGTGTGTATATATTTCTCCTCCGAACGAGACAATAACTTGTGTTTGTTGCGTGCATGGTTGGATCGGAAACATGGGCTTGAATGGACTAGGACTAACATTAGATGTTGGGCTGCTATTGCAATTTTGACTTCAAGTAATGAAAATTATACCGTGACAAATGGACATAAGCTGAACAAGTTGAATGGCACGTAGGCTTTAATTCACCGTGGACATGAGCTTCCATTTTCCAACATTATGATTGCTTCTCAAGTCTGGGACATGATGGGCTTCAATTAGTCTTACTTCAGAACATGGGATTCATGAATTTCAAATTCCAAAACTTCATGAGTTGCGCTTATGTTGACGTGGAACAGGCTGAATTGATGAACGTGGAACTTGAATTTGGTGGATGAGCCGGAACGCGATGACCAAGCATTAAATTTAAATAAAATTGATATTCCAAATGTGGCCCGTTTCCCATTGTTGGTTGAATTTTCAAGTAATTCATATGGTTAAATAAACCTTTATATATATTTTTCAAATCCACATATTTTTTTTTTATAAAAAATATAAAAATATTCATATTAGTATAGTACAAGATAACATATATTAAATTTTACAATTCATCATGGAGCTTTTAATGAATGGTATCGAGGGAAGAGATTATCCTAATAACCTGCAATTTTTGGGAATATCTGGAATGCCATCCCTGCTAATAATGAGAACCCAGGAGTAATTGAGGAAGAAGGCATTCACATGGTGACTCAGTTTATGCCTTTACGTTGGAAATGCTACATCCAAACTGATCCACTTGAAGATGCTCCGCTCATGGTCGGGTCTCATCTTGTTGAAGTACCCAAGTCACTTCTCTTACATTCTTTTCCTTCTATTTCTTCGCTTAATCAATTCGTTTTTACCAAATATAATATAAATGTTTGTAATTGCTATTAACACGTGGTGTAACAGTATGTTATTAAAGGAGACATTGAACCACACCATTTTTGGCATAAAAACTTTATACGCTATTGGATAAAGATAACTTGAACTCTAACTTATAATTAAGCCTTTTAGCATACATGAAATGCAACTTGTTTTTTTTTTTTTTTTTTTAATAATTTAAAATATAAATTATTTTAATATATGTATATACATTTTTTAATTTTCAGTTCAATCTTGCTTGACCTTGTTCCAAGCTCCTATTTCTAACCCCCACCATTTTCCACGTCAAAGGCTTTGACTATCTTAGCAAACACCCTCATCATAGTCCTGATTATGCTAAAATGGATGGAAGGATGAAGAGGGTGGTGGATAAAGCATTTTATTCGAGAAGAGGCAGCCTCAAATTTTTAAATTGTAAAAAAGAATTGGGAAATGGATAAAAATAAAAATTTAGATAAATTTTTTAAAAAATTTATTCTATAATTTCTGGGTACATCACAAATATGTAAATGCTAATATATGATTAATTAATTTTGAAGCTATTGTACCAAGATAACAAGAGCAATGCATTGAAACTGTTTTACATTTTTCATTTTTTGAAAGTCAAGGAACAGTTGTTGTGAATTAAATTTTACAGACCAAAACAATGAAACAGTTTTGCTAGGTTGGATTAATTCCATTCCCCCAGGAAAAAACTCCGTAGAAAAAACGTGAATTCAAGTAATGAATAGCAATTACAGCCAATTGGAATGGGAAATAATAATTCCAATTACTCCAAATTTGATAGAAATTACGGCCTTTACTTTCAACTGTAGAATTTAAAAAAAAAAAAGAAAGCGCAATTAGAGACAGTGGGATTCAACCCGCACCTTAAAGAAAGCTGGTGTTCGCATTGGCTACTCCACTTCTTTCATTGTACATAAGAATGAATATACATGTATAATACACAGGGAGGATGGTGATCTAGTCAAGATATGATTTTCCACACTTCTCATTAAAGGTTATCTTCGGTTTCTCAATTAAAAATTTAAGACTCTAAGGGCTCAAAAGTTTGTGACTTAGTTTAAATGGTTAGTTATCCCATTTGAATAAAGTAATCAAGTTATCTTGCTTAGCTAAGTAAATAAAATTGGGCTTAGAGATACCAATCTAGATATCAGAAAGACAAAAATATTTAATTATTTAGCAACCGGCTCTTGTTAATGTATGGTATAATCATTCTTACCATGTCTAATGACTAATAACTATGATTATACTGTTATCTTGGACCTCTTGGTATTATTTATGGAAACTTATAATATCAAACACACGAGTGTACAATTATTGCTTGCAATTTCAAGAAGACTATAAAATTCTATCAATGCATAATTTGAAAATTATAATCAATTAGATAAATTACTTTATTTTGAAGTAAATTTTCTATTTGGATTATAGATGAAATCCAATGGTTCTACAGTTAAGTTATGATAAAAGATGCTTTATTAAGTTGGAAGTAAGGGGATAATTCCTTTCATAAGATATTCAACCCAAAATATGGCTGATGTGGAGGCAACGTGGCAAGTTGACCGCAGAAGCCACAACATAGAAGTCACACTTCCTCCTTCTAGAAGAATATTTATGTATGTATATAAATTAGGGCAGGAGGTTTCCTCAGGAAGACAAGCAAGGAGCAAAATCATGCTTCCTGGGAATATACGTCTAACCGGTAGGTTTATCTTTTTGGGTTGTGTGTGTTGGGGTGGGGAGGGGGGGTGTTGGGGGTCGGGGGTTGGGGTTTGTGTGGTGGTGGCTAACACTCGAATGGCTTAGGGATGCTGCTTCTTCGAAGCTTTTGTTTAAGTGTACTCTAAACTTTATAAACAAAATAGTAAGATCAACTCCAATTCCATCAAAAGTACTTCATGCATACGGAGTTATTGAACCAATGGGCGCACATAGAGACGAAATGCCAGTATTAAAACATCCAACGTTAAACGATAGCACAGCATATACGTTGGTTTCATTGTCTAAATATTCTTCCTTTGGGGATTTAGATTATCTGAAATTACAATTTTTTTTTTTTAGTTTTTAAAGTTACAAATCAGTAATTTTGTTTAAGTGTACTCTAAACTTTATTTTTTTTATTTTTTTAAATAACGATAATCATTTATTCCTAACTTTAAAATTTTATTTTATTTTTTTAGAAAATTAACTTTAAAAGATCTATTTCCCTCAAAAGTTTTCCTTAAGCGTCTCCAGCTCCCTGTAGCAAAATAAATAATCATGCACTCAAATTCTTCAAGTTCTCGACAAATTTTCCAAGCCAACTTATTAGAGGTCGGAGAAGAAGAAAGAAATATGCCTTAATGACGCGTGATGTTGTGACTGTTATCTACAGTCTTGTTAGGAGTTTTGGCCATTTCCGCAGATAAATGATAAGTAGGATATGTCAAATAAAAAAAAATGATTAATATCAAAATATTATTGTACGGATTTCATTTTTTCATACTTCTTGAGCTAAAAATAAATGAGAATTTTTTTTTTTTTATCAACAGTTGTGCATGCTTCAGTGTATATATGAAGCTATCTGAAAACTAGTAACAAGACAAAACAGTGAACTTCCTTACCTTAGCTTCAAGTTGAATCTCCTTCTTTCACCAGTTGAAAATATCATATGCTTGTTCGAAAGTGACACAACACTTCCTATATATCATTTAGACAAGTCACATAATTTCACAAAATGCATAGATGCACCCCATTATATGTATTATGAAGAGTCACAATCCTCGAAAAATGTTACATTGCACTCCATCATGAACCAATATCTCCCACTCACACTCTAACATGATGGGAAAGAAAATCCTCAATATCTACATCTCAAGTACTATTGGCAAATTAGTTGTGCAACCTACAAGCAAACCTTTAAATGAGCTAAAAGATTTTCTATGCACCTATTAGGGATGACATAGTGACTACCACACTAGATATTGTGTCTTCCTGTGCCTTATATATATAGCTCTACATCAATCAACGAATCTCTAATCTTTCACACTTGATCAATCCTAACAATATACATATATCTATAACAAAGCTCAAATCCTTAAGAATGACTTAATGGGTTGACTTGTGAATACAAATATTTATGCAAAAGAATTGTATCTTCCTTTTCAAACAAATATCACTTAACAAATAAATAACTACTTTTGTAGACATGTCCTATAAAGTCAAATTATTCATGACTAACATCACTCAATTATTTTGCACTATTGATAAAAAGTCATAATTGACACTAGTCTAAAAGCTATAATTTTAAGAAAACCACTCACACAATGAGAAAGTAGGGATCCATTCACTCACTTCCTTTTGTTTGGTCATCTTGGCACATTAATTACATATAATCATGTGTTACAGTGTTCATATTCTCCCTCATAAAGCACATGTCATAATTTCTTACACCATAAATTTTACTAATTATATAGTGAGTGGATTATGCTATTGGCATTAACAACAAACCTCATCTTACCTCTTTGTTAAGGTGACTTAAAATTGATTATAGTCTTATCTTTGCACGATCACAAGCGCTAAAGGCAATTACCTATGTGGGATGGACAATTGTATTATATTTTTGACATACTTAATAAATTACATGTGTCTACTACAATAATGCAATATCATTAAATCAACACAAATAATATCTTTACAATCTAAGCAAACCCAAAGATCTAACATGTTCTAAATAAACATCTTTAGGTATAGGTAGACCTAATCACCAAGTCGAATCGATGGTTCATAGGCTAACGGTGGGGTGAACCGAGATTAGCCCTTTGATGGCATGATTCCAAGCTAGTTTAAGTGAACCAATAGTTAAGGGTTAGTTCATTTAGCCTTGAACCGTTTTTTTTTTTTTTCAAAATTGTCCTCTTTTTTTTTTTTAATCTTTTGTGGAATTTTCTTGGTCTACTTTCTTTTTTTTTTCTCTATTTTTGTTGCTTGTGAATTGAAAAATTTATTTTTGGAACAATTTTTTTTTTAAGATTCCAAATTAATTTGTTTGGTTTGAGTAATGTCATATTAAAAATTGAATAATAATAGCCAATGAAAATTTGCAACTAAAAATGGACTCAATTTTTTTTTAAAAAAAAATCAGGCTTGAACTGGTGGGTGGCTATCTTAAAAAAAAAAAAAAAAAAAAAAAAAAAAAAAAAAAAATCTTGGCTTGGACTAGTGGGTATCCTTCGAGAAGAAAAGTTTTCCCAAAAGATTTATCTAAAAAGGTCTCGGCTTGAATTAGTTGGTTAAGGGTAGAGGTTATTAGACTTTAAAAGCAATCTTGAATGGACAGACAAGTTTTTCATTAGATTCAGTATAAATAAATAAGAATAATTGTAAGGATCATTTTGTATAGATGGAGATCCTTAGTTCCCCTTGTATGGAGAAAACTAGCACCGACTATAAATCTTAAAATTGGAAAAAAGTTTCATAGAAATATTAAGACAACTTTGAAAGGATGTTAGGACGGGAATCTAGCTCAATTTTTTTAAAAAAATTTCGTTTTCTTGGAAAACTTTGTATCCGATTTTTTTTTTTTTTTTAAACTAACAAATTAGAATGATTCTTATGTGATTTATTTTGTAATATCTGCAGTATCTCTTCTTTTGCCTCGTTTATGTCCAATCAAGAATCTAGCTTTGCGAGTTTAGGGCAGCATGTTCTTGCAAATCCATTGAAGTGAGCTGATCGTAATGCAAGTGATATGGGTACTAGAATGATTCTTCTTAGAGCTAAGTTTCTGGTTGTTTTCAGGGTCGGACGCATTATTGCCATCCAGATGTTTTTGATGAGAAATTTATATTTTACCGTCAAAGTTAGTAAAAATTATATAAATTAAGTAAAAATATTATCAAAATATCACTATTATGTCATAAGATGCAATACAACTATTTGTATTAATATCGTATATTTAAAATATGATACTAGTTAATATTTATTTTTCACTTAAATATGTGATATTAATGTATTTATACTTATGTACGTTATAGATATTAATTTTTGTGTACTGTGATTATATTGTATTTAGTAATATCATATCTTTAAGATATGATATAATAAAGATATTTTAATAATTTTTTTTATAAATTGTAATTATATAATTTTTTTCCTTAAAACTAATAGACATGTATTACACCCTATTTTGGACAGAATCTTCCACATTACTCGGGGCGGCATGAGCAAAGCTTCTCATATCATCAACATTAGTGAAGATATCTATGCAGGTATTTGGGCAAGGGAAACATATCTTTTCTAGTTTGTCCATTATATTTTAGAGCAAAAGTTTCTTGTGTCATCAACATCAATGAAGATATCTACACAGGTCTTTGGGCAAAATATCTTTTTTAGTTTCTTCCTTGTATTTTAGAGAAAAAGGTTGGATCTCTAAAATTTTTCATTGTTTAGGCCTCATAATCTTCTCACTTTAATATATATATATATACTTGAAGTTAGATAATTTGTTAATCATGGGAGATGAAGTGAAGATACTTTTAATAATTTGGAGGGATGGTGGTGGTGAGGTGGTATTGCGCGCGGGATGGTTGGGAATAATTGAGTACTTATGTACAAGTTCCTTGGTTTACTTAAAAAAACCTATAAATATGGCTTGTTTATATTTTTTGGAGCATTTAATTAATTGTAACTCTTAAGAGTAGGAAAAAGGTCATTATTTCCCTAACTTTTGTCGATTAAGGCTTAAACCTTTCGAAAGATGCATGGAGTCCTAAACATTTTTATAAGTCATCATTTGAGTTCCAAAAAACATTTTAAAAGATTATTGAAGCATTAAAGTTGCATTAATTTGGCATTTTTTTCAAAATTTTTGGGACTGATTGAAAAAATAAGGACTTCTCTTGACCTTCTCCCCTTAGGAATAAAATGAAATCATCTCACTCATTTGTACTAATATGGTTGCCTCTGTTCGTATAAATTTGTAATCGTAAAAGAAGAAATTATAATCTTCGATATTTAATCTGTCATACTTGAGATTACTACCTCTTATTTGGGTTTCCATTTTTATGCATTCTTTCTGCAATCTATAAGTCTCCATGGTTATGAATCTGTTTTATGCAGCTGAATAATGTCGGATCTTTAATAGGATGTCTAGCTTGTGCCATTTTATTATTTAGCCGTCTAGATGTGTAACTGCTTGTAGTCAATGGCAGGCTTCAACTCAACATTACGCCAGGGAAGTATCACTCATCATGAGTACATTCAAGTGCGAATGCCCATTCATCTTTGAGTGGATACACTAGAGATATTTATAATGTTGTAATTGATTATTTTTGTCGAAAGTAGATCTTAAAAATAACAACCTTTCAGGTGGGGAAAGGAAGAGATGCTGGTCTCAATCAGATTGCTTTATTTGAAGGCAAAGTAACTGGGAGTAATGGGGAACAAGTCCTATACCGCGATGTCTACAGACTTAGACTGCTGTTTGATTTTCCCGAATGACGTCATTATACTTCACCCATCATTCATTGGCCATTAAATATTAGGAGGGGGGCAGAGGATGGACTCAACAAGTGAAGCCCCATTTTGAATGTATTGGACCCAACTAGGAAGAAAATTCAAGCCAGCCAACACGTGGAGCCTACCACCAAAAACTTTATATTTATTTTTTTTATATTTTTCACCCCCATTAGGACTTAGGAGTCCAATAAGTGTCAGTTCGCTTTTTCCCTTACAAGTTCCTTAACCTATTATGACATTTTCCTCTTTCATTCTTTTATGTCCTCACTCATTTCATTTCTACACATCCAATTTCTACTTCTCTTTACATCAAGAAGACATCTCAAATGTGGCATATTCCTTTCCTTGTTTGACCTCTATTTCGCTTATGTTTCGACCTTTCCCGCAAAAAATAGATAGGTTCATCACTCCGCAGACTGCACCCCATCGCCACAGTGAGGAGAAAGCACAAGTAGCTTCCCCTCCGAATGAATACAGTGAGTTGTAGCCTGCATTTTTTCAATGTAGTGTCTTCTTCTTTCATTTTTTATTACATATTGTTTTCTTTCTTTCGACTTGAAGCTCATTGTTGTTATGTGCTCGGCTTGGTTGTAGTTCGAGTACAGAGCTGCCATTTTCTGCTCATAAAGAGGTGTTTGTTCTCTTCCTCTAGTCTGTCATGAGGAACACGGCTGTAGCTCTCTGTTGAAGTTGCGTGGTTTGCTCTATGCCTCCTTCCTTTTTTCTTTTTTTCCTAATTACAAATATTAGCAGGTTTATTTATCTTTTCTTTAAGATGAATGATAAGACTAGTAATGTGAAGTTGGAGTTCCTGGCTTGCTCTTTAAACCTGTTTTCAAAGCATATGCCATAATACACCAGTCTATTGATTGCCTCGTAATGGGCATTGACTTCGCATATAAAAGAGACAATAGGTGTATAGATTTTCTTCTATTCATGAACAGGTATATTTCTTCTTGATCCACGTTCATAACTAAATGGGAGCGTTCGAAATTTTCTTCCTTAAATACTATGTTGCCTCCTCTGCATACTGTAATGGGTTTATAATGGTTGTGTTACCCCCTTACCCCAAGCGGAGAACAGAGTTGAGAATCCCTTGAGCATTGGAGTACACAGCACACTCTATAAATCCAAATAGGCCTTGAAACTTACATAAAACATTCTCTTGAATACTCTTTTCTTTGCATATTTCACATAGCTTTTTTTCCTTAACAACTGACTATGAATTGCTTTCAGAGTGTAAAGTGGGTTTTAGTCCTGTATGTTGTGTGTCCCAATGGCTAAGTTGGACCATACTCATCATGACTGGACAATAGGGGCTGGGCCATATGTCCTAGGATTTCAACACGACTAAAGGCTGATCAAAATTTTCTATTCTATCTTCCTTTTCGTGCTTCCAAATTTTTCTGAGTTGCAACTTATGCTTAAGTAGTAAAGTAAAATGAATTTACACATTGAATATTTTCATCTCTAAATCCATGAAGTTTCACATTAGGGGCGATTAGATAATAATGAAAATATTTTTTTAGGATCATGAAATCTAAACCTCCTTGTCATCTCTTTTTTGAACTAGTGACTAATGCCCACACTCCGTAGGGGCGAAGGCTTCCCATCAAAATTTCTTCTATTTTTCTCCATAATGCTTGTATGGTAAGCGTTGACTTTTCCACACTTTTTTCTTCCAATATTCTGCTTCTCTTGGTCACACCCTGATAAAATGAATGTTGCTATGATAAGCATACAAGGAAAGAGTCGCATGATATTTTACAACGAACACCATCTTTCCCTTCATGGTTTGCATTGACTTACACTCTCTCTCTCTCTCTCTCTCTCTCTCTCTCTCTTACCTCGGTCAATGAGTTTGTATGTAGTGGATTAGCTCTTCAGAATGACCTTGTATTATGATGTGTCGGCTCGCTTCATAAATAAATGTATATAATTTGAAACATTTGCTTTAAACTCCATGTTATGATAGAATTTGCTTCTTTATTTTTCTCTTTCTTCATGTGCAACGAATAATGATATAGTCTTCATCACTCAATGTCTTCATTCTTATAATTTTACTCTTGCCTTCATGTGTATCAATACCATTTATTATTGCATCCTTCTCTCCTCTTTTTTTTTTTTCTTTTTATTTTTAAATGTGAAGTTAACATCTCTTCATTGTCATGTTTTGCACTATGCCCTGAATGTTGTCAAGTCATAAAAGTCCATTGTGGACGTCAATTTTATGCTAGAAAATGTCAACTCGGTCACTAGCATAACTCTAATACACACAAGACTCATGCAACAAACTGCTCTAAAGTATTCATAATTCTATAAATATACTAATATTTATATTCATAACAAATTTATATTTACAATAAGGCTAAATATAGTATATTTATAAAAGTATATAAATATGTAAAGGGACTTAAAAGTAGGAGCCCAACTAGGTTATCTAGATGATTTAATTGATCCTATATAAACAAGAAGTCTAAAAACATAGTCCTCATTGATTTTACCTCACTTAGGCCTAATTTAACCCTTTTTGTACACTTAAAGGTGATTGTCACGCAGCATGATTACTCAGATCTTATAAGTAAATCTATAGGAGAGTGAGCAAACTACAGTTCAGTAAAGGGTAGGAGACAAAAAGCATATACAAGATGAACTGTACAAACAAGTTATCAAGCAATTGTTACGTATAATGTACGAACAAGTAATGTGTCATCTACATGATGTTATTTGATCCGCTAAGAGGTTAGAGAAATTTTACCCGTTTTAACCTAGGTTGAGGAGTTGTGATGTGATGGCTACAATGGCAATCATAAAGGGCATGAGGTGCTCTTATGGCTAGTTCCAAGCTTATGTAATGGAGGCTCTTACTCTGCTCACAACTACCTTTGAACCCAATGCCTCTAACCTCACCGCAATCTCTTTTCTTGTCACTTAGTTCAACCAAAAATGGGGAAAGGCTAGTTTACTACAACTTCATCAAAGGCGTTGGAATTTAGTTGAAGAAACCTAATCATCCCATAGTAGGATGCATTGCATGTCCATTAATAATTTTACTTTGTGTTTCAATTAGTTCAATCAAGGGTGATTAACTAATTCATAGCACACCAAACAAGGTTAATCAACATAGCAAAATATATGACTTAGCTACAATCAGCATCTCAGTAACTAAGCACAAGTATAGCATGCACATAAACAACTACTTATAACCACTATGTACTCTAGTCTCTATAAACCCCACTTATTTGTATTAAAGCTCACTCTAATAAGTTTGGAACATAAGTGTTCCGCTGTCATAACTTAAAGGGGAGTTGAGTCATAGCAATACCGCCATGTAATACAAGAAGATCTGACATCAAGCACCATCCTTAATCAAGGGCCTTCGGCAACTACAACTTCTTCATAGTGACTAGCATTAAGTAATAGCTGAGCACACAATAAAAAATCATATCATCAAATTAAAATTAACACAAACATAAATAAGAGAGAATATAAGGTTTTCTCCTAATAAAAGTCATACAGTACTAAGATAAGTCATAACTAGTAGTCCAAGTTACTTTATAAACTAAGAATACTTAATGAATAAAAATAAAGAGTTCAAATATAAGTAAAATGTTCACTTGAGCTCTCATCTTCTTTGTACTAATCAACTCCATGCTAGTGTAACTAATCTTAGGCATCCCGCAGCCCGGCTCCAACCAAAGATCTTACTGCAATAACAAACTATAAAGGGGTAAGCTCAACTGTTTACTAAGTAACCTTCATACTTTACAATATCAAACGAGTTATTAATCAAGCGTATGAATGCATGAATAAGCATGTATAATGTAACAATATATACAGTCGGCTGGTAATTGTACATAGCATGGTTTTAACACTTACTCGTTATCTGAGTTGGGAAGTATTTTGGTACGTGAGGACCTAGATATCTATGTCTAATATAAAGTCTCTTTAACAATATCACCACCCTTAATAGTAGATATGGCATGGCCTTGAGTAGAAGGCAATACTCCTAAGCATGTTATAATATGCAAGAACATGTCATGTGATAACAATCTCAATACATAAAATAAAACACAAATCCAACTAAGCATGATCTCCCGTTATACGTGTGATGCTGATGCCCTTAAATTCATGTTATAAGATGCAATGCATGTTGGGTTTAATTAAGGGTTGAATATTTATTAGCTCATATTCATAGGTGGTTAAACAATTATATCCAAATACTCTAGTAGCCCAATTTCTAATGTAGCAAGTATAGATATTTGAATTATCTTAAGATATTTTACAATCACTATCAATCATAGTAGACATATATGATATCTCGTATAACCCAACATGCAATAGATTTAATTGTTAGATGTACTTAGATAATGCACTAGTTGCAAGCACAAAATGAGTAAAATAGTTGGCAGTATACTCACTCAGCCACAGCACTTAGCAATCTTAGTAGTTCTCAAATGTGTCTAACTCAGTATCCTTGCCACCTGAAGAACACAATTAAAGTCTATGAGTATTCTATTTGCATTAGCTAACTAGGTTTATTGCTCACTAATCCTATTTTAGTTGTTTTTGTAATTTGATGTATTTTCTTCCTTTTAACTCCATTTTTTGTGATCTTATAGTTATTTTCATCGTTTTTTAATCTTCTTTCATTTGGTGAGGTTATTTTTAAGTATTTGGATCAGTAAGTTCTCGGTTTGGGTGTTATAAGGTTGTGGGCCCAAATGGTGAGTTGGGTTATTTTAAGACTTGGGCCTGGGCTTGGTTTTTGACCTTGAGCCTTATACTTAATAATTTGGGCTACCTTTTAAATATTTTAATTAGGCTTTTTCTGCTAGAACTTTAAATTTTTGGTATAGGCCTCGGTAATATTCTTATGGGTTAAATGGGCCCTTTTTCTAAGTTTAAGGCTTTAAATCACTAACTGACCTATGGTGGGTGTCTTAGATGGACCTTTGGGCTTAGTAGGTCTCTTCATTAACTCATTTTAGGTCCTTCAACCTAAGGTTTAGATCTGGTTATTTTTCTACATGGGCTTTAAAGTTAGTTCTTTTGGGCTTTTTTAAGCCTAGATCACATTTTAGGGCTTTAGGCCTAAACCATTTTTTTTTTTTTTTTTTTTGGGGGGGGGGGGGGGGGGGTTTAAGTTTAACTCTAGCTTTAAGTTTAGCCCACTTTCAATAAGTTTCCAAATTTGGTCATTAATGGTATAGTGGTTATTAATACCATTTTTAAGCCTCTAATCACTAACTAAGCAAATTTAGAACCTTAACTATACTTTAACCTACTTAATTTGGTTAATTAAATCCTAAATCATTTTTAACACTAAATAATCATGTTATTAAGTTAATAAACTAAATTTTACAGATTTGAAGGGTCCATGGAAGTGGCAGCCATCTAGTGTTCTTAGGGTTATTTCTTTCATTTTCATGCAATGCTTGTTTTTAGGGTGATTTCACTTAAGTAACATATATTTTGCTCATCTATAACTATAATCATAGCATAAAAATGTGTAGATAAGTGATGTGGTGTCATGTAAGTGGCGGCATGTAGAGGAAATGGGGGTTCCATCATACTTACTTAATGATTTAGTCCTAAAATCAATACTATACTATATTACCTTGCTCATTAATGTTATAACTCTTACCAAAGTGTGTTTTTCTTTTACTAACCCTTACTTACTTATCATGAAACACCCTAAAATATCTAGAATAATGTTGTAAATAAATTTTATCCATGAAAATACAAGTTCCTAACACTATTCTATAAGAAAAACTAACCTAAACACTTATCGAAGCAAGGGGTAGAAGTAGCCTCTTTGAGGGGTTATATCGTAAGTATGAGTGTGTGTATGGATGTCAGTGTGTATCAAACAATAAGAGGGATGTGTATGTGTAGCATAAGGCTTGGTGGTAGGTGGTTTGGTGTAGTGGTGGTGTTGGTGTATTGATTGGTAGTAGTTGGTGTATGGGTAGCCAGATGGGAAGTTTGAGAGTGTTTTAGGTATTTGATTTTTAGAGAGTATTTTGAGAGTGCTTAAAGGTTTAGAAAATAAATAAAATGAGTGAGGGAGAGGGTAGAGTGGTCAACAAAAAGGAGGAGAGAGAAGGGGACAAAGTGTATACTTTTTAGGTAATAAAGGACTAGGCCAAAAAGGAGACCATGTACCCTTTTGCTTTATTACCACTTTAGGGAAGATCTTATCCCCTTGGGTACAAGATATTTTAAGGTCATTAATGTTTTGTCTTTTGGTCCTTAATTAAGATGTAATGATAGTTGGTTATGGATTAGGGTTTGATTAGGGTAGTTAATAATAGTTAGGCATAATTAGGCTAGTTAAGTGTAATTAGGATATGTTTAGGGTTTTTGTTGAATTTTGATATTACACTTTAGTTAATCTAAGTACTTATACATGTGCCTAAGGTTTATTTAGGGTTTGATATCTATTTACAATAATTTGATTCGTGTACGAGCTGGAAAGTTAGGGTTTTAGTTGTGTAGTGATATCAATTACTTTTATGGTTAGATCTAAATTTACTATTAGTGTTTATTTGTCATATTAAGATATGTGATCATTTAATTAGGGCTTAATGATCTTTTTAGGATTTTATTATCATCCTAGGATTTTTTAAGTATTAGGGCTCTTGCTCATTTAGTTAGGGTTTTAGGGCCTTACTTCATTCAAGGTTTTGGTTTAATGTTTCAGGTTTGATTCTTTTACCTAGGGTTTTATCATTATGTTTGAGTGGTTCTAGAGACTATCCAAAGTCCGACTTTGCTTTTGAGTTGTTGAAATCCTGTAGGGTTTACATCTTCTCACTTAGAAATCTTATATATACTAACTCATATTTAGCTTTCATAAGATTTATGAAAACGTTATGGTTTTATCTAGCTCTTCATATTATTACAAAACTTCTTTAGAATATTATTTATATAGTTATTTAATAGAGTTGCTTATATATATTTATATATGTATACACATATTACATATACTTAAGGTATGCCATATGCTTGTTATCCTCACATTACTATACAAGTATCTTATATTAATTAGGGTCATGCATACATATTTACATATATATATATAAACTTCTAAAGTATATATAGACATACATACACATACACATACACACACACACACACACACATATATATATATATATATTAAGTATTATAACTTACTATATGGGTTATATTAAATTATTTAAAGTTACTCAATTTTAATAAGGTTAGTATCGTTGGGTTTGTCTGAACTCGACAATACATATTATAGATTCTATCTCGAGAGATAATTTTTGAATGATATATTTTAGTTTCTTTTGTACACACATATCCCTATAATATGCATTATTATATTATGTCCATACTATATAAATAAACTATATTTTATATATTTTCATAGTACAGCTTAATAAAATGTGCAGTATCTAACCCTAACACGTGTATATCCTAACCTAAGTCATATGATAGTATAAAAAATGACAAATATCCACTCTAATTAGACTTAGTTAGTATGTACATATATGAGATTTATTCAAATATTTATCACATTTTGACCTAGTTTTATTAAAAATGTGCATCGATTAGTAAATTAAGTTATTTAACTAGGAAAATTTATAATAAATAAGTAGGATTGCCAAATAATTCCACAAAAATTCTGCAGACTTAGAAAAAATATGTGGAATTCAATTAGTAACTAGTTTCATATAATCGGGTTTATCGCTTATATATATAAAATTACAATTTTGCCCCTAAATTACTGTTAATTAGGCAAACAATATTATTTTTATGTAAAATAATTTTCAACTTATCCTACTATCATTATAAGTGTCCAAAAATCATTACATGTGAATCATCCATTATTTTTATAAGAACTAAATTATCTTAAAAAATGCTTATTTTAACTATTTTTAGAGCTAAAAATATAATAAACACTAGACATGTAGAAATCAAAATCAGGCTACATAACATTAAACTTAATGTAATAAGGATCCTACAAAAAAATTTTGAGCCTCAAACAACATCATTTGGTACATTTATTTTTAATTCGAAAATTCGTGTGAATAGTACATTTCTTAGGGAAGTATATCAAATATTTAATTTTTTATCTAAATAATTATTTCAAATGATAGTACATCTAAAATAAGCTAACAATAATTTCTTTTTCATAATTTTCCTAATTCATTTAATATTTGTTAGAAATTAGTTAAAAATAGGATAGATTTTCAAACCCAGTGTTTGTTAGAGATACGGTGGTTGGTAGCTGGAGGAAGTGTGTCAGCAGCGAAGGGCACTAATAGCTTTATCAGTGAACAGCAAGGCTTCACACTAGGTGGTGGTTTGGGAAGGGAACTAACTTAGGGCACTTCTTGCTCTATTTTTTTCTTCTATTTTTTGTCTCTTTTTTTCTATTTTTTTCCAAATTTTTCTTGGGTGCTCCTAGTTATTAAAATGTATAATTTGAGTCCAAGGATCATATTCATATAGGATTCAATTAGTTAAAATTTTTCTTAATTATTAAGCAATTTTTCCCTTAATTACAAGTGGAAATATCCAAGTATGAGGTGTTACACTTTTATCTATTTTCTTTTGATGTAGTTGGTTCTTCTTTTTAAGCTGCTCCATGTTGATTCCTTATGAATTCAGGTTGTTTCCTTTTATATATATAAATAAATATATATATATAATTATTGGATGATATTTTAAGGTATTTTCATATTTTATATTAATATTTAATGATTTTGTTAATATACGGGTATATATCTTATATATACTATAAACCTTGTAATAGGCAAATAAGAATCAAATGAGTAAATTTAGGGTATCAGTGAAACTAACTCGATTAACCTAAAAAGTTATGAATAGGCTTGAGACTTTAGATGGGGAGACCCCATGAACTCAAATATTTAAAATATAATAAAATAATAATAATATAGCTAAAATAATACAATTTAATTATATTACTTATTATTTATCGTAATCACGTAAAATAAGCTTTAGAAATTCATAAACTTTTAAAGATAAATTATATATGTAATAAAATTATTATAGGACATAAAATAATATATGGAATATATGTGTGTGTGTTGTGCGTAGTTTTTAAGTATATATGTATATCTGTAATTAGTTAAAATACCATAATATATACATTTTATGCTAAAATAACATAAGAAAATTAATAAAAAAATCACTAAAAATTATAAAAAAAAAATTATGCACAATTAGAAACAAAGTACTTTAGGCGTATGGAATGTCATGGATAAGTGTTTAGTAAATATGACACGGGATGATGCGAATTATGTAAAGTGTTTAAGGGAAAATCCATGAGGAGAGAGAAGAAAAATTCATTTTTACATTTTATAGGCTTGATAAAATTCAAAACCCCTCTCTTTTGGATACTATATGTAAGTGAGGATAGAGGAAAATCAAAGGTGTAATTTGGAGATTAAAGAAATGAATATAGGAAATTATACACAAAATAGGTGTAATTTGATTAAAGGAGGGTACGATAGTCTAAAGGGTTGTTGGAGCTTAACACCACCACCACCAGCAGAAGCTATATCTATTGCATGGAGTGGCTGAGAAAGTTGGATCCGCTGTAGGTGGTCAGAGCTTCAAATTCCGATGGGTTTCCATTTTATTCAATTTTGTGAAATTTAGTAAAAATATAAAAAATGTCTAGAAAAATTATGAAAATATTATTCCTACATATTTTTGTATATAGAATTTAGGAAAAATATTATTTTCTATAAATTTAGTAGCTGACATATATGTTCTTAAGAAATTAGATAATTTTTGAAGTTGAAATAAATTGGACAAAAGACATAGTTTACACTTCAAAATTTTTCTATAAACTATCCCAAGTTAATATTGAATCGTTATGTAAAATTTTTTTGTGAAGTTATTTTCTATATTTTTATTTGATTTTTGAGCCTTAAATTATGCCTAAAATAGTGTTTTAGTGAAGAATAATGTGTTTCTTTTAAGAATCTCACTTAGATATTAAGTTTAATTTAATATTTGAGTATGTATACTATTCTGGAGTGAGTGGATTGATTAGTAAAGTGAGAAGTTATGGAAAATTGTATATTGGCCTTAAAAGGAGAAGTTGGTAACTTAAATGTCGACGTTGGATTGGGATAAATTGATGAATTATGATGTATTGTATAAGGAGTTGGAAAGTAAGGAAGCTGAAGAAAGTTGTTTGAAGTGTTATTTGTTGTTTTAAATTGATTCTATAGTTATAACTTAAAAGGAAAGTGAGTAAATTAACTAAATTTAGGACCTTGGTTATTTTTCCCTAGAATGATACTCGGAAAATAGGTCAGAAGCAAAAATTACGAATAAAGTGTAGAAATAGGGGAAGCAAAAGCTTGGTCAAAGGGTGATTTTCTTAAAAAATATAGTGATAACAGAGTCAAATGATAGCTTAGAGAATACTTTAATAAGGAATTTAACTTAGAGGTACAGCTGTCTAGGAGAGTAAATTGATATCATGACTAACCCCTATGTAACCGAAATAGTACCCCTGAGGATTTTTTACTAAAGAAAATTGTTACAAAATCACTCAAAACTTAATTTAGACAGTTTGGCGTTTTAGGGTAACTTGCAAAAATCAACTAAGGATCAAGGAATCTTGATTTTTAAGTAGTAATAACTTATAAAATTTATCATAAAACAAATAAAAAATGTACAAAACAAGCTAATGAAGAATGAATTAAGGCTTGGAAACTAATCTATTATATATTTCTAAGGACAATTGAAGATCAAGAAGGCAACAGTTAGGAGTAGGTTATTAGTGGGTATAGGCAAGTTAGGATTGATGCTTTGTAGCATATCAAAATATCATATCAAGATACTTAGAGAAGTAAAAGTGCTTGTTTGTGGTTATAGTTAGATTGTTTGTGTGTATGCTATGTGTGTACTTATGATACTAACTATTGATTGAGAGCTGAACTCCTAATGGTATTTTCTATTTAAATATGTCATGTTTAGAGTATAGAACTCAGTTGCTCACTTGGTAATTTAGACTAATCTTGAGTTGACTAAAGTTTTGACCTGACATTCACAAACCCAATAAGAGTAACGATTAGGTTATCGAACTAAATACCAATACTTCGATGAGGATAGTAAAGATGGTTCTTTTTCCACCCTTAGTCGAACTAAGTGATAGGAGAGAAGGGTCATAATAAGGTTGGAAACCATTGTTCAAATGTTGTCTAGGAAGGAAGGTGTTCTCTATTGTAGAAGCTTAGATTTAGTCTAATAGTATTGCTTAAAACTCCTCAAAATCCAAGTTAAAGTTGACGAAATTTCTTGAACTTCACAATGCACCAGTTAAACATTGGGTGATGATCTATCATTTGCTTATTACATTTCCATTTAATTAATGATTGACTAACCATGTTTGTTAATATACTTTAATGACTTCGTTCCTTCTTATTGAGCTAGTCGAGCTCACATCCCAATAGATTGTTTTGTAGGTATAGAGTAGTACTCGAAGATGCCTCGTTGCAGTTGTCCACAAGTTAGTTCTAATGGGTTGAAGAGTGAAGTGTTAAAGTCTAATGATCAAAACTCATGTTACTTTTGTTTTTCTTTTGTGAGAGGATTATTAGGTCTTCTTAGGAGGCCTTACAATTTTTGTTGGCTTATTGTTATACCTACTATATGTGATATAGTTCTCTCATGGAGATATACGGTTTCTTTTGAAGACTCTGGTATTTTTGATGTATATAAAGCTATGTAAAAGAACTAAACTATTTGTAGATATGAGAAAATGTATTTTGTACAGTGTTATTCCATAGGTCTTATATACCAGGTGCCCATCTAATTGCTTCAAAGTTAGTTGAATCATTATTTGCCTTGTATAAACTATACCTATGTTAGCAGCTAAAGAGAGTAGCTTCTAACCTAAGTTGGTTTACACAATAGGGTTATTATGACTCCTCGAGTTTGGAGCGTAATATATATAATAAGTGTAATGTGTAATTATATGCATATAATTATGTTTCTATCATGTCTTTCATTTTTAAGATATATTTCCTATTTAATTTTGCAAATTTATCACTTATTTTATATATTTTTAGGTTTATTATATATATTGAATATATTTATAGAAATACATTGATATTCATATAGTATATTATGCTATATTATTCCTTTTTATAACTTAAGTAACTTATCTCTAAATCTTCGTTGCATTTTTGGTTTAGTTTCAAAAGTTCTAATGAATTTTATGCTATATTTAATAATTGTACTTATAAGGCTAAAATTGCATTTTTCTTAGGATATTATATTTAAAATCTAATTTTACTAATTCATTTTAACTAACTTTTTCAACCTAATCGTAATGTTTGAGTTCAATCAGATAAGTTTTCCCCTAATACTTTAAATCTGGGTATGGTTATCTTAAAAGCAATTTTAAGGGCTCACATTCTGCCCTACCTCATAAAAAGTTTTATCCTCAAAACTTTCTTATAACTAGAATTATAAAGTCAATTACTTATTGGATTAACTAGGTTTATAACAAGAGACCACCGACTTATGATTCTGAAGAGCTATGAATACTTCTTTTCCATCACAGCTTTTGATTCCCAAGTTGCTTTTGCTTCTAAATCACTACCCCACTATACCTTAACGTACTCTAGTTCTTTATTTCTTAACTTTTGAGTTGGATTCTCCAATATTTTGATGGGTTTATCTTCAAAAGTCAAATTTTCTTGAAACTCCACAGCTTTTAACTCCCTTATTATATCGAGGTTCTATACAAATTTCTTTAACAGCGAAAAATGAAATATGTCATGATATCTAGAAAAACGCAGAGGTAATGCAAGTCGATATGGTACTTTGCCCACTTTCTTCAATATCTTAAAAGGTCCTATATATCTTAGGTTCAATTTTCCCTTTGATCAGAATTGCTTTAGTCCTTTAAATGAGCTTATCTTCACATATACATGATCTCCAATTTCAAATTCTAATGGTCTTCTCTTCATATTTGCCTAATTTTTGTATTTACCTTGGGCTTCCTTCATCTTTTGTTGAATTATCTGCACTTTTTCTTTCATTTAAGATATTAGATTAGGTCCTAGTACTGCATGCTCTTCATTTTCCCAATACAAAGGAGATTAACACTTTCATCTATATAAATCTTCATACGAAGCCATTTGTACGGTAGTTTTGTAACTATTGTTATAGGCAAACTTTGCTAATGATAAGTGTTTATCCCATTCTCTACCAAATTTTAGTGTATATGCCTACAACATATCTTCCAAATTTTGAATAGTCCTTTTAGATTGCCCATTTGATTGTGGATGGTATGTAGTATTGAACTTTAATTTGATACCAAGGGCTTGATGTAAACTTTCTCAAAATTTAGATACGAACGAATGTTTTTATAAAAAAAATTATACTGAGTGCTACTTCATGTAATATAACAATCTCCTGTACATATAAGTTAGCCATTTTCTCTAATTAGTACATTGTATGATGTGGTAGAACATGAGCACAATTGGTTAATCAATCAACAATCACCCATATTGAATCATGTTTAGCTCGTGTTCTAGGGAGGGCAACAACAAAATCCATTATAATGTGGTCCCACTTCCATTGTGGTATGTGTGAGGGTTATAGTGTGCCTCCTAGTCTTTGGTGCCTAACTTTAACTTGTTGATATACGGTACATTTTGTTATAAATTGTGCTACATCTCTCTTCATCCCATGCCACCAAAAAGCATACTTCAAGTCTTAGTACATCTTGTTTCCACTAGGATATAGTGTATATCTAGAAGTATATGCTTCATCCATTATTTCTCTTTTTAGATTAAGAAGCTAGGGTATACAGATTTATCCCTTAAATCTTAATTCTTGCTTCATCTATTTTGAAATCAGGTAATTCCTCCTAATGTACTAATTTAAACTTGATTAGCATCAAATTTTCATCTTTATCTTATAACTCTTTGATTTTATCAAGTTTATCAAACACATATCAAGATCATGCCACTTAAATCCTATTTCTAACTTTTCAAAGTCTCAGATCAACTCCTATTGTATAGTAAGAGAAGATATAATTTGTCCATAGTTTTAGCAGCCGAGTGTATCAGCTACCACATTAACTTTTCCAAGGTAGTAGTTTATGGTCAGATCATAATCTTTAACCAATTCTAACCATCTCCATTGCTGCAAATTCAACTCTTTTTGAGTGAAAAAGTATTTCAGACTTTTATGATTAGTATATATCTCATAATGTTTCCTATATAGGTAATGTCTCCAAATTTTCAGTGCAAAGACTACTATAGCCAATTTAAGATCAAGAGTAAGATAATTCTTTTCATGTGGCCTCAATTTTTGTGAAGCGTAAACTATAACTCTTCTGTCTTACAATAAAGCACACCCTAAACCATTGTGGGAAGCATAATTGTATATGCTATACAACTTACTTAGATATGGTAATGTTAATATTGGGGTTGTAGTTAATCAATTCTTAAGTTCTTAGAAATTACTTTTACATTCTTCATCTTACTCATACCTTACATCTTTTTGAGTTAGGGGGGGGGGGGGGGGGGGGTGTCAAAGGCTTACCTACCTTTAAAAAGTCTTCTATAAGTCACCTATAATAGCCAGCCAATCTAAGGAAACTTCAAATCTCGATGATAGTTGTCGGTTGCTTCCATTCAGTCATAGATTTGATCTTCTCCAGATCTACCAAAATCCCTTCTCCAAAGACAACATGCCCTAAGAATGAGATCTTGTCCAAATAAAATTCACATTTTGATAATTTTCCACATAGTTTATTCTCTCTTAACTTTTGTAAGGTTAGCCATAAGTGCTCATCATGTTCTTCTTTACTTTTAGAATATATCAATATATCATTAATGAAAACAACCATAAATTTATCCAAATACAACTAATATATTCTATTTATTAAGTCCATAAATACTACTAGGGTGTTAGATAATCCTAATGGCATAACTTGAAATTTGTAATGCTTATATCACACATGAAAAGAAATTTTAGGGATGTCTTTCGATTTTACCCTTAGTTGATGATACCCCAACCTAAGATTAATTTGTGAAAATATAGTCACTCCTTACAATTGATCAAATAAACTGTCTATTCGAGGTAACTGATGCTTATTCTTGATGGTGACCTTGTTAATTTCTCTATAATCAATACATAAACTCAATGTACTATCTTTTTTTTTTCTTTCACAAATAACACAAGGGCTCCCTACAGAGATACACTTAGTAAGATAAAACCTTTATTTAGGAGCTCTTATAGTTGCTTTTTTAGTTCTTGGAGCTTAGTAGGTGTCATCCTATATGATGCCTTAGAAATAAGTTCCATTCTAGATAGATCCTTGGGAAATATGTTTGGAAACTTGTGTACAATAGGTATATTAGATGTTTTTGGAGTTTCCTTCTTCCCTTTCATTACAAAAATCCAATAAAACTACTAGTTTCCTTTACTTTCTTTGACATCCTCATCAACTTTAAGATCTACTAACCTGGTAATTTTACCTTTATTACCTTTTACTTTGAACACTAGGCTTCCTTCATCCAAAATAATACTTTTTCTTTAGCATTCCACCTTAGCCTTGTGTTTTGACAACCAATCACTTCCAACAATCATATCATAGCCTTGTAGAGGTGATACTATTAGATGATGTTAATCTTTTCATTATGTTTTGATGATAACAAAAAAGGATGATATTAAGATGTTTATATGCCTGTTTACTTTAATAAGATATTGTTATAAGTGTTTATCAGTTTGTAAGGTATGTTAAACAAAGTCTTCTAAGATTTATCAGAATATCAATCAGAGGACTAATCAGAAGGTACAAGAACTAGAAACAGAGAATACACTTAAGATATAAGAATTACTAATTAAGACCATAAGAAGACCTAGCTTCATATATTGAATATATTTAGGAAATATGTTTAGTAATCCATGGGGTTAAAATCAAACTTCTTTTGTTATAAAATTTGTTAAAGTTTGGGAAGTTTTGTAATGTATTTTTTAGGGAGATTTTGATTAAGCCATCAATGTTTAGAAAGATTCATATATTGATAACAAAGTTTACCTTATATATATGTATGCGTGCGCGCGTGTGTGTGTGTGTGTTTGAAGTAATTAGAGAAAGGAAAGGAAATTTTACCTTTTTTTGCAGTACATATATCATGGAAAGGATCTCACAAATATGGAAGGTCAACAAAGAGATAATTCACAAGGTATTTTTGTAAAGCAAAAGCTCGGAATGATTTTTTTAAAGGGCTTACCTTAAATCAAGCCTCTAGCTGTTGCAAATTTAAGTATATAAAGGAGGTAAGACCTTCATAGACAGAACATGGAAAAAGACGAAAGAAAATCTGCTATCATTCTAAAGTACTACACACAATTCAATTATGAGAATAGAAGATCGACTAGAAGCTTACATATTTTTCTTTATGCTAGTTTTTATTTGTTTGTGAACCATTTCTTTTACTTTCCTCATTGCTTTCCTAAAATCTTTATATAAGGATTATTTTGGAGAGATTTTCAATCTTTGTAGTTCTGAATGTTAGCCTAGGAATAAGGTTAAGTGAGTCGGAATAAAATAAAGAATATTATTTGTAACCTCTCTAAGTGATTAAATATTGTGGATAGTGAAACAACTTCGGAAAGTGAATTGAGTCCTTAGCAATAAGGTTGGAAGAGTGTAGTATGTAGAAGGCCAAAGCACTATAATTCGTCCACTTGTTTTTCTATCTCTCATCTCTTTACTTTTGTGTACATTACTTATATTTGTTTATCCATTTATCTTTTAGTTGATAAATTAAGTAATCAAGGGGATAAGTTTTGCTCAAATATCGCATTTGTTTAAAATTTGATTTATAACCAATTTACCCCATACCCTCTTGGTTACTTAACTAGGACTTACATATTAGCACAAGATTAGTGCTTCTTGCAAGTTGGGTAATTAACATTGCTTCCTTGAAGGATTCAACTCAAAAAGTAGATAGACCATTCCTGACCATTTACGTCTTGCGTAGGTAAAGCACCAATGGATATGTTAGTGGAAGAGAAATATAAGATTAGTAGTAGCCTCTTAATTGGCATTACCATGGTTCAAGGAGAAGTGAGTATCTTCTTAATCTTTTGAATAGCATCCTCATGAACTTATTGCTATTCAAACGTAGTGTCACGCCCCGAACAAGAAGAGTCATAACAGTTCCGCCGTATAAACTAATCTAAGATAGAAGCTGACCTTACAGCTGCTATCGTAGACGCAATTTACACAAGGCGCACAACTCAACCAGCTTGAAACGTCTGTTTTGACATCTGTTAATATCCAAACCTGTGGTAGAGCTTTTACAAAATACTTGTTCTATACAATCTGTTGTTTAGTACTACAACAGTAATTATACAAACATTTCACGTCCAAGGGTAAAGTTTACAATCAAAGTTTATTAAAAACTACAGGTTTTACGATCTATATATAATAAGTTAGAAAACTAGTGGGCTCCCAGGGAATTCCCATTTAGTTTTCCTCAAAACTTAAAGACAAGACAAAAGTTCAGGTTCAGTTAAAATCCTCGATCCTCACTTTCCCACACAGCAGCACACTAACCTGAGAACGGTGGTACCTGAACATCTTTGCCTTCACTCAGCACTTGCAAAAGAGTCTGTAGGGATGTGAGCACAACTAGCTCAGTAAGTGGGGCAGAGTCAGAAGAGTACTATACAATCACAAATAAGGTTAATAATTATGATGAAATGCAATGCAATCACTCAAATGAAAACATCGCACAGTGTTAACCGGTCCACTGTGAGGTTAGAGAAATTCCATCTGCTCCAACCCAGATTGAGGAGTTTCATCGCGACTCAAGTCAGACCAAACCCAGGCTTGTGCAATGGAGAACACCCCCCTCCCATGACTGCCTTCGAACCACGGCCCCCAACCTTGCCGTGACCTCCTCGCCTATCACTTAGTTCGACTAAGGATGGGGAAAGGACCATTTCAGCTATCCTCATCGAAGGAAGTCGGTGTTTGGCCTAACACTCTTAATCGTTTCCCCTAACGGGTGATTATGCATGACCAATTACACTTTAGTTGAATAACCGTTAGTGTTAATCAGGGGTGACCAACAAGTTCGCATAATACAGAATCCATGCAAATATACAGAACAGCACACCAAGGAGTTGAACTCCTATCACAACTGAGTATCATTTACACATATAGCATGTGCATAATCATCTAACTACAAACACAACCAGAAGTACTCTTGGGTCTCCGGATACTTTAAATAGTACCCCAACAGTAGTGAAGCTATCACCTCAACTTACTTGTTTAGATGTTCGCTATTACTGACTTGAATTGTCTACCGTTTTTGGAAGGTCCTAATTACACAAAAGGTCCAAATTTAGTTTTCGTAATAATTACGAAAACATTAGGGTTTAATCTAAAATAGTTATATATATATATATTATTTCCATAATATGCAGTCATGTTATTACTATATATCGAATTAAATTATTAATTATTGATATCGTACATCATATATACTATTATGTATTATATATCGTTTTGATCGTATCAAAACGTACTTTTTGTTTATTAATTCACATTTTGATTCCGGTAAGGTTACCGAAATGTATATATTTTTGAATATGTTATAGTTATAGGCTAGATTGCTTAAGGTTATCCGATTTCAACAAAACTAGTGTCATTGAGTTCGTATAGACTTAACGACATGTTTTACGAGTCCTGTTCCTAGAGATGGATTTTAATGAGTAGTTTGGATTTTTAATACAATTATACATAATTATATAAAAACGATCGTATTATGCGGAATTTACAAATTTAAATTATATTTTATCCAATTTGTCCCTATAAGTATTATTCAATTCTAATACACCTAAAGTGCATCCCGATCAGAAAATATTAATAATTATAATAAAAATTTCCATTTAA